>VUYV01000009.1:7291847-7345961 GCA_008711295.1 Anarhynchus alexandrinus | reverse complement strand
TTGAACTTGATGATTTCACTTTGTTTTTCAAACTGCTACTAACACCTCTGTATTCCCTCTTTATTTCCACTTTCTTATCCTATATGGCTTAGCAGTCTCCATGCTCTCTCACTTCTTGTTTCTTCCAGCAACAAAACCATGCTTCTCAGCAAAATAGGGTGCTGTAAATGCTCTACACCACCCCTCTGCAAAGGAATAACCAGTTTGTGGCATGGTGTTCTGTAACTGCAGCATTTGGAAGGCATTTGAATACAATAATACAGTTAAATAAAAATATTATACAGAATATTATAAAAAAAACCCTGCAATTTGGAAAAGATTCCTTACAGTCAAAACTTAGGTCTGTTTTGTTTATGCAAGAAAAGGTGAAGGGATGACTTGATTGAGAGAAGAAATTTCTGGGGACAGATAGCTGTTTCGTTTGATGAAAAAAATCATAAGAGGATCTTGTAAATGGAAGCTAAAATGAAACTATTCTAGACAAGATATAATTTTTATAATTTTTATTTTTTAACAGAACATTTGAACATCTGCTCTTCCCTTCATTTGCTTCCTGTCTAATAAACTGCAGCCTTTTTTGAACAGAAGTTTAAGTTTGAGGAACATGTGGTTAGACAGTAACTAGCTGCTGTAGAATTTGTGTCTAGAGCAAATTACAAATAATAAATAGAGCTAAATGATATTAAGAGGAGTCTTTGCATTCATTTGATTGAGGCCTGCCTCATCATCCACAGAAAACTAAATTAAATATAAAACCCACCAGTGCTGGTGTAATCACGGAAGCAAAATCCTAAGTCAGTTGACAAGGAAGTCAATAGTAGTTGGCATTACCTTCAGAGGAATTATCCACGGATTAGGCACCATATGGTGAGTTTGAAGTCTAATGCAATAGTCAGAAGAATCTGATTGCTCTTTAAGTGGTCCGCTTGCTACTGAGGTAGTGTCTACTTCTGTTTTTCTCTTTGGTTAGAGAACTATTTCCTGAGAATTATTTTAGAAGAACTATTTTTTGAGCATTACAGAATACCAAAATTCTAACTTTTTAAACTTCTGAGAACATCTAAGATACCATTTGTGGAGAAAGACTTGCACTGTTTTCAGGCTGCAAAGCAGAGAAGGCATTCTCTGTACACAGTTGATTGCCCTGCTTATAATAGTTTGAAAAACTTGTTAAATGTTGATATACAAAGGAAGCTTGATCATTAGGCATATGTCAAAAATCAGTAATGGTGAAATATATTCTTTTTGGAGATCTGAAATGCGAACAACTCATTTTTCTGGTTCTTTATTTTGGTGTAAATTATGAAATCCATTTGCTCTATTGTTTCCGTTTAAAGAAACATGTAAATATTCCCTTAACATTTTTGCCAATGTCAGTCACTGACTTTTGCTATCCTTTCTTATATATGACTTTAAAAAGCTGCTTGCAATTGGAGGAAAAAGAAATTCCATAGAATTTAATTTTTTTTGTGTGTTTTAGGGAAGCTGGGAGAAGCGAATTCTAAAAAGTCTAAACAGCATGTGCACAGAACTCAGTATCCCGCTAGCGCAGAAGGTAATATATTATTAACTTTCTGTTGCCAAACTAACATTTTTTGGAAATAAAGCCTCGTCTTGCACACTTGTAATGTAATGTCCATTTTATATATGGTTATCAAGAGCTGCAAGGATGGTATCCAAATAATTTTAATACAGAATAATTTTCAGGGATAGTGGCAATGTATGCATCAGCTCAACTTGGGAGATGATTAAGTCTATAGAGCTTCCTCTTTGCTGTTGCAGTAATTAGCCTCTTGAGGGAGCAGTATGTTGGAAAGCTAATTGCTGTGTTCGTTGCTCTTAAGAGAGCATTTATGTGTGCAGACTCAGCTGTATAACTTCTAGCTGCATCGCCTGTGCACAACATGGATATACTTTGTGTGCTGGAGAAAACTCTAGTTGAACTGGTACTTTAGGAGAGAAGAGATACTGGTACATTGATAATTTTGTTTTGGTTTTTTATTAATTTAGAGGCTTTAATTTTAAAGATCATGGAATTGGGGAATAACAAAATGTTTTGTTCTTTATCTTTCTCCTGTTGTATATCTATGATAGGTAGCAGAACATCTATGGTTCATCATATAAGATAATGGATGCAGCTGTGTTTGCTTTTCATGACTGTGCCAGTGACAGGAATTTGATGGCAAAGTCCAGCAGCTCTATGGAGTGAGCAGTAAATCTTCAGTAATATGAAACTGACTACTAAATAGCCTAAAATTCATTAGTAAACACGTGAAACTATTTAGTGGGCTTCTTTTTCCCTTGAACTGGAACTTGGACTTTCTGCGGTAGAATATACCTTCAGGCTGGGGATAATTTGTAAGCAAAATAAGTTTATGTTGCTAGTGCAATCTATTTTTTAAAGTGTTACATTAATTTATGTATTTGAAATAGGCATGTTTTTACTCATTCTTTTAAAAAAGACGAGTTACTTTCTTGTACCTTTCAGAGGCCTGTAAGTGAACAGAAAGAACTGCTTAATAAATGGAATGAAATGGGAACCGATGAGCCAGGTAAGGTTAACTAAATTTATGTGCATTAAATTTTTGTACATAGAAAAATAGCATATATATCTTACTTATCAGTCAAAGATTAATATAATCACTTCAGGGTAAACTGATTTCAATCTTTTTTCTCATTGGTAAAGTGTCGTTATGCATAAATAAATATTAATTTTGTTGTTATTTTGTTTCAAGTTATTGTACTAACTTTGAATCATCACTGAGAGGTTATGGTATAATACTCTTCATTCCAATGCTTTAGAGATTTGTACAGCTAGGGCACAACTCCTCTTAGTGTGAGCTCAGGCTAATATAAAGAAAATGTTCAGAACTATGGATAATTAAGCCCAGACATTTTATTAACAAAAGATAAAAATAACATTTGCACACAATAGTCAGTCATATTATCCTTTGGGAGAGCAAGGCTAATGCCTTGTTAGTTCATATCCAAGTTCCTTAAAAGAAATGATTTTACAAAGGTACTAGTTTGTATTACAGCACCACCTCTGCCATGGCAAATACTTTTCACAGATTGTTTATGACTAGTCCCTATTTTTTATTTGACAGCAGAACATTTAATTCAACAATCTATGTTAAAAAACCCTCCTCTTCTGAATATCATCTCTCTCCCATGTCTAAGAATGGTTCAATTTAAAGACTTAAGTGGAATAAGTGAAAACTTCCTGTGACTGCTGTTCACTTACTGAGGGTTTACAAAACTAAGACACTGACAATATCATTATCTTGGAGAATATGCGGTGGTTGTAGCCGTGATATCTGTGTTAATGTTATTTTAATCTTTGCTCTGATATGTTATTGAAATTGCTAGATTGTGTTACAGGTATGGGAAAATTGCGTGGTTTTTTTCATTGCTTGGTCTTAACATAGCATCACTGAAATCTTATTTCAGATCTAAGTCTCTTCCGGCCTGTTTATGCACCTAAAGATTTTCTTGAGGTAAGTATTTATGAAACAATGACTCAGCCATTGACTTGCATCTGTTATAGTCTTTCATGTAAAGTGGGAAAGATAAGGGTATTTCAAACAATTTGTCCTTTATGAAATGTCCTTTAGTGAAATTTGGCATGTTTTTTACAACCCCATGTTTTATTTACAAAACAAAATGCTATTGTTTCTTTTTTTTAACTGCAGTTTTAAGCTGTACTTGTGATAAACTTCTCTTTCTCCAAAGAACAGTTTGGAGCTAGCTTTTTTCCTCTGAGAGCAATTCTCCAACTGATTTCATAAATCATTTTACATTTTAAATTGCAATGCGTTAAGCTGATAAATAGCAATATATGAAGCTGATAGACTGATGGTAGATAGTAGACCTGTATGCCGTTTAAATTGTAGGTCATCTATGAAGATTGCAAAAAATCAAACATGAAAAAGAACTTTGTGGAATTTGGAGGCTTTTGTCTGTAATCAAACCAAACCATTAAAAAAATGGTGACTGCTGAATCTTTAAAGTAAGAAATTACAATATTAATCATCATTTTGTATGGTTCAAGCACAGAACATCTTAATAAAACAGTGCTTCACCCACTATGGCTGGAATAGGCATGGACGATGGACAATAAACATCGTTGATGACCGTGAACTTAATGGTGACACAGTAGGAGATTTTGGATTAAAATGTGATTGAAAATCATAGAATGATTTGAGTTGGAAGCACCTTAAAGATCATCTAGTTCCAATCTCCCTGCCATGGGCAGGGACACCTTCCACTAGACCAGGTTGCGCAAAGCCCCATCCAGCCTGGCCTTGAACACTTGCAGGGATGGGCCATCCACAACTTCCCTGGGCAATTTGTTCCAGAGCTTCACCACGCTCAGAAAGAAATTTTTTTTCCTTATGTCTAATCTAAATTTCCCCTCTTCCAGTTTGAAGCCATTCCCCCTCGTCCTATCACTACATGCCCTTGTAAAAAGTCCCTCTCCAGCTTTCTTGTAGTCCTCCTTCAGATACTGGAAGGCTGCTATGGGGTCTCCCTGGAGCCTTCTCTTCTCCAGGCTGAACAACCCCAAATCTGTCATCCTGTCCTCAAAGGAGAAGTGTTCCATCCCTCTGACCATTTTTGTGGCTCTCCTCTGGACCTGCTCCAACAGGTCCATGTCCTTCTTATGTTGGGGACTCCAGAGCTGGATGCAGTACTCCAGGTGGGGTTTCACAAGAGCAGAGTAGAGGGGCAGAATCGGCTCCCTTGAACCTGCTGGCCACGCTTCTTTTGATGCAGCCCAGGATGCGGTTGGATTTCTGTGTTGTGTGCGCAGATTGCCAGCTCATGTTGAGCTTAACATCAACCAACACCCCCAGGTCCTTCTCCTCAGGGCTGCTCTCAATCCATTCTCCGCCCAGCCTGTATTTGTGCTTGGGATTGCCCCGACCCATATGCAGGACCTTGCACTTGGCCTGGTTGAACTTCATGAGGTTTGCACAGGCCCACCTCTCAAGCCTGTCCAGGTCCCTCTCGATGGGATCCCTTCCCACCAGTGATTTTTTTAAATTAAAAAAAAAAAAAAAATCAGTATCTGTATATCCTGTGAATTACAAAGGAAACAAATTATCTAGAGTATGATGACAATGTAGAATTATAGAGTTAAGATGGCCTCCTAATTTGCAGAATAAAACTTAGAAATCTAATACTGAATCATCAGTCAGAATTAATGTATTAATATTTCAATGTGATTCAGTGCAAGTTTAGTGGAATGTCTTTTGTAGCGGTAGAGGAGATTTATATTATTTCTGACTTAAGTTTAAATTGTTTCATGGTTGTGAATGCATTTCTGAATCCAACAATAAACTTTGTATCCATTTTTATTATATTTCTGAAGAGCACCTCTAGTTCAGTTAGTGATAATAATATTGGAAATTTTTAATTTATTCTGTTTTCCATCACTGTACTAACGGCCAAGTTGTGTATTTAATCTTGAATCTGTAAACAAATCCATCTCCATTTTAGCCTTATCCAGTGATCCTCATGGTCACCCTCTTTTTCTTTTATACTGTTTTCTTTCCAGAGTTTGCAGTTTCTTACATTAATCTTTCAATTTACCAGGGTGACAGTGAGGTTATATGGTATTAGAATACTTACAAGACTGAGAATTGCAGAGGTAGGATGTTGCGGAACAATTTCATAAGAGCTGGAAACTCATCTTAAAGAATCCTTGCCAGCTCAACATTATAATATCAAAATCTATACCCATGGAATAACAGTGTGTAAGAGATTGTAAATCCCTCGATAGATCACAGTTACTTATCTTGACATTATGGTTCCTTGTCCATTAAATTTTATCCTTACTTTAGGTTTTCAGTTCTGTAATATTTTTTTTCTTAAAAGAAATAAGATATTTTGGTGTATTGTTATTTAGTAAGAAATTATTTTAGCATAAAATTATGTAGCACTTTGATTGAAAGCTACATAAGATTGCCAGTGTAAGAACATGGACAAAAATTCCTTCAGAAAAAATTAATACTGAAGAATACCCTAGATATTGTAGCCATCAGACATATACTCCTCTTAGCATTCGAATACCTTTGATAAGGAAGTGAATTTTAGTCAAGACATTACTATGTAGCCAGCACTTAGTCCCATATATCAAAAATTATTTCTGCTTTTTTAATTTCATAATTTGAGCTTGCTTTTCCTTTAAAAATTTGTCTCTCTTGATTTTGAAAATGCTGAGATATAATTTGATAATTTGGGCCTATGTATATGGTAGTTGCAGGAAATGGTTTTATGCTGAACATACTGTTTGTAATACTGATGATGTTAAGAAGAGTTCCAAATGTAAATTTCTGAATATATACCTGGAATGACAGAGCTGCCTTTTTAAGGTACTGATGAATCTTCGAAACCCAAATTATGAAAATGGAGAACAGCCCAGTTTCAGAAATCATCTGGGGCTAATTCAGGTTCCTCTAAAAGTTAAAGATATTCCAGAATTGGTAAGTATATTTTTTCTTACAAGAGGTTTCTGTAAGAATTATTTTGCCTTGCTATTGAATGAGATTCTAAACAATAAGGAAGAATATTAGTATCATGATAAGTTTCTCCTTTTGAAAGTGAAAATCAATCTAAATATGAAGTTGAAACACAGAGCATAAAAAAGTTTTCTGAAAAGAGATTTTTAATGAAAAATAAAACATAAACAGTAAACTATCTGCCGGTAGGAAAGTTTTCATTTTATGCCACACATTTTGTGCCAAAAATTTACTTCTGTACATGTTATTCACTTACTCTTTTTTTCCTGTACAAGTAACTTTTAAGTATGTAGTTTATCTTAATTCAACAGTTTTATTTGACTCTGTACAAAATCAGTAACTGACAATCAGTTAGCTTCTGATTTTCTTCTCAAAGTAATTTTAAATCCCTTTGTTGTCAGATTGTAAATGAAAGGAAATGCTTGGGTACTAGTATGATGATTAGAAAATAGGAGAGCTGTTCTTAATGCTTCACTGATAAGGCTCTTGAGGATTTTATGCTAGTAGAAGAACTTGCCACCTGGGTTGGAAAAGATCTGGGAATTAGGAATCCTTAACCTGATCTTTCATTCACCACTTTATTACATCCAGGTGTAGCTCACAGTTGACATGAAAACCGGGGCCCATAACTAAAACTAGAGTAAGAACTGATGTGAGATTCTTCTCTTTAAAAACCTGAGCTCACATTTCATACGTATGCATTTAAAAGAACTACGTTTGGTTTAGGAAAGATTTGCATTAAGCCTTTCAGAAGAAATCTCTAGTGATTTAGAGAATTAAACATTGTTAATTACTGTTTTATGGTTTTGTTTCTTTTCAGAAAGAAGACTTCAGTGAACTAGGCTTAAATATAGGACAGCTGGGTATTGATGATTCAGCACAAGTGCCTCCTGGTTAGCTAATGCTGTGCTTCAGTCATTTAAATAGAACACTAATGAGTAGAATACTTTGCAATTATCAAGTAATTTGTGTGTTTTTTCCATAATAAACCATAATTATTTGTTCTGTAACTATGATTGTAGTGATTTCTTAGTAAAATATAGCTAATAATAGACAACATTGCAAATATGAAGGGTCAGATTTGGAGAAGATTTAAAATCATCACCTTAAGTTGAAAATACGTTAATTTCAGTGTGTTTGAACACTTCAGGACCTAGAGAACAAAATTGCCTGTCTCCAAAAATACAGAAAATATCAATAAATGTTAAGCCAACTAACAGATAGGCATATATACAAACATCTTTTAAATAACTATCTTTAATAAAATATTACAGCAAATATCCATATATTAATATTCAGTAGCTTAAATAGTGCCTAGATTCTGTTGCTTTTCCATGTATACCTTTACTCCTGTAGAACAGGTTTTTAAATGGTCTTTCCATAGAAAAATGGGAACCACTGTGTCTCAAGTGATTTTTCTTTTTAAATGGAAATTTACCTAATTGAAAGTCTAGGTTCATGTAGCATAGTGCTGCTTTGGTATTTGTGCCCTTCAGACAATAAAAAATTCTGCAATATTAGTTCTTCTTAGTTTTTGAGAAAGAATATTGGTGTTGATGCAGGTTAATTTTCAGTGACATTAGCAGCAAATGTCAGCTGAATGTAATGGTGTGTAGCAAAAATATACATTACTAGCTGGAGTATCTTTTTTATTTATTTTTTGTCATTCTTTTCTATTTCTTTATTTCCAGAGTTCTTTGAAAATGAACATGTACGTATTGGACAGAAAGGTATGGATCTGTTTTCATCTGTAATAAACTGTGAGTAGTTAGGGATGCGTTTAGTAAATGCATAGAATGCATTTCTATCTCAATTACATGTACCTCTTAAAATTTTAAGAATTTAGACAGACTAACACAAAGCATTGTCAATAATAACATTGTAATTTAGATAGAGACAGTCAGTAATACCATTGTAATTTAGACAGAGACAGAAGAGCATTTGCAATCTACCAGTAGCTACAAGATAAATTGCTCCACAGATATTTCATTAAAAATTAAATAGGAAGCATAGAGACATAACTTTTTGGTGATAACTTAACTTATGGCACTACTGAATTTCATTTTAAAATCAAAATACTCTGGACTCCCTTCTCTGCACACACAGTTCTCATTAGTGTAATGGGATTGATGCCTGTGCATCAGAACAGAGTCTTTTTAATGGTTATTTGCAATTGCAGAACTTGCTAAATATTGCGATACTTAGCCACAATGGAAAATTCACTCATTTGTCTCTATATACAGCTTTTTCTGAAGAAGTTCCAGGGTTTTTTTGTAAGTTAAGAAATAACCTGCAAAAGAAAGGGAAAGATAAAAGAAACAATAATTTATTAGCTCAAGTTTGCTTATAGAAGAAACATACAAGGAATGTTTGATATCCATCAATGTCTGCTCTTTACTGTCTCTTGTGATTCCTGTTAAACATTATCACCATCAAAGAAAACAATAGAGTGGATACCACCCCAACAGTCCTCCATCCCTTTTTTCTGTTGTAGTAACAAAACAGTGACCTACCTTTCTTCTCCTTTTGTGGTTCTTTCTATCCCTCATTGTCTGTTTTCTGATCCAAGAGCAACTTATTACGGTACTGTCCATCTCTGTTCTTTTCCTGTTCTTCCAAATAAATTCCCCATCCGGACTTCCTGAGCTAGTTGTTCAAATCCACAATGTAATTCTCACTCCTTATCTCCTGTCTGTGTAGAGCAGCCTCTATTACAGAGGTTGTCTTAGCTTTTCCTATATGAAAAGACAAAAAATTTTGTAAAAATGTAAGTTAAAAGTCTTGACTATAAACTGAAATCTCAGTTCATTCAGTGGGAATCCTACTGCATGCTGTATTGGGTGTTGATTATGACTTTGGTTGCCACTGATGTATAGACTTTGCCTTTATATTAGACATATTGCCAAGTATGAGGGATTTTCTTTATTGTATTTAGTAAAACCTATCTTGTATATAGCAAAACTACTTTCTAATATTTTGTGTCTCAGTAAGAAAAAATGAGGTAAACACTGAGATGAATCACAGTCTTTTCTAAAGTTTTGTGGGGAATGGAGGAATTTTTTTTTCTTTTTGCCCTCTTTGTTTAGGAAAAAAGAATCACATACCATCTGTGTTGGAGTTCTGCAGGTTAAACAGAAAATTGGTGGACTGGTCTATTCAGTATTTAAGAAGAGAGAGAAGGAGAGAGGAATCAATTAAATAGATTTATAATTCCAAACCTCATCCTTCTAATTCCTGTCAGGGCAGATATTGTGAATATCAAATTTACTGAAATTTAGAAAAGCAAATTGTTTCTGAGAGACTTCAAAAAATCAGAGGATATGGATTTGGAAACTTCTGAGTACCAATGCAACACCTATCTAATGTCTAGATAATCTCACAGAAATATCCTCCCAACTCTCTCCCTGTTCAGAAAGGCATTTCAGGTATGAGGATACAGTTAATCACTACACTTCTACCAGATTAGCTAAAGATGCATATCTTTCAAGTTTAGATATTTAAGTAAGGAATGAGATAATCTGCTCTAAGGTATGTACAGTACTGTATTCAGGATGATGCCCTTGTGACAGAGTAGCCTAAAGCTTTGCAATGACCCATCTGAGCAAACTTGTCAACAGCAGAGTATTTGTTTTATGTCAATCTGAAGGGAAAAAAAAATCTGTTGAGAAAGAAATTCTTTATTCTCCAGAGTATGTATACCAGTAATGAGACAACCTGACAGTACACTCAGAAATGGAAAATTCTTGCCCCACTTATCTGAAGATATTCATATAGTTAACATAAAACTAGGGGATAGACAAAAAAAAAAACCCAGAATGAGTGGCAATCTCCTATTTGAACTGAGATACCACTCATAGTTAAACAGGTGTATTTTGTGGCTGTATACGGCTGCTTGTTCCACTTGATGCCAGCCAACTAACTGCAGCTAGCCTTGATGTAGTCATAGATACATACTATGAGGATACATAATAAGTGCTGTTTTATGACAATAGGTAGTACAGCTTATTAATACCAATTGCCTTGCTTATTAGCACTAACTGCCTTGTTTCCCAGGGAACTACTTCAAAGTTGTATTGTGGAAACCAGACCTTTTAGATATTTTCCCATTAGCAAATGCTTACAGCATGGTAAACCAGTTTGTAAAGTTAACAATTAAAGTATTTGATAATTTGGTAGACTTGGGAAATCTTAAACTACACCAATTCATTACCTCCTTTTTTCCTTACAGTTTTAGCAGAGCAAGATAGTGCTGCAGCTCAACAATATGTTCGTCAGGGATGTCCAACAGCACTCCGAGCTGATCTGTGGGCCCTCATTCTCAATATTTCTAATCAGCCAGAGGTAAGAAGCAAAGTGAGAGTAAAATATGAAGGCTAGGTTGAAAACACAAAAGTGCAAGCACGTATCTTTTAGTGAACTTTTTCCAAAATATAAATGCTCTACTGAGTTGTCACAGAAACTGATAAACATTTTATGAGAAATATACACGTGCCTGTAAAAAAACTCCGTGCTGTAGTAAAGTCTTCTAGGCTCTTTCCTATTTTATTAACAGATATATGAGCAAAATACCACAGAACAAATTATTCAATTGTTCTGGATAGCTCCTGAGGTTTTCCTATATGATACTGACTTTTTCAGAAGGAGACAAGAAAAAGTCCTGGAACTAAGACTGAGCCTCTCTTATCTTTGCTAAGTTTTATAAAAAGAAGATATATTATACCTTTTTCCTGGCTATTTGAACCTCATATACATGCACGTGTCTTGTAAATTGCATTATATGTAATTGGCTATACTCTACACGTGTACAATCAAAAAGACATAAAGAGGAACGAGTAAGATATGGATTGTTTTCATACTCCCTTGTACGGGAGCAGTTTTTCATAGTACCTTCCATTTGATGCAAGTCCTCAACAATTAAATCTTTTGCAGGATCCGAAGCCTAATATACCTTAAAAAGTTAAATCCCTATTTAATCTTTGCAGAATTGTGAGTACTTTGATGCAAAGCTTTTATTGAAAAAAAAAAATCATGCATACATGTAAATTTGCTCATAAATGTAATAATTTTACAATATCTTATGTCCGTTGAGGATGTAGCTATTTTCTTGTAATACTGGGGCATTTATTGGTAACTACATAGTACAGTCCTAAGATCTTGCCCTTAAAAGCAAATGTAAATCTTGTTCATTGACAGCTTGCCTAAGGAGTTGAAGTTATTTGATCTGATATTAGAATTACTTAGTTTATTTCTTTTTGAAAAAATAAAATAGGCTTTTGTTTCTCGTAAATAAAAGATTTAATTTTCTGTAGAAGAAAGAGCTGTTGAAATCATAATGAAATTTTTTACATCTTACTTAAGATTCTTAACACTAGATTTAAGTTATTTTAAATTATCAGCACAGCTTGAATTTTAGAAGTATTTCTCTTTATGAGGACAGGAATAATAGAGGTGTGAAAATAATGTCCTTTGTTACATTGCATCTGTTTATTCTGTTAAACGCTGCATGCTCTAAAAGCATTTTCCTCTTAATGTGGAAAATGAAATAATTGAATAAATGCTGTTTTGATTATTCAAAGTCAAGATAATAATCAGAAATATTTCATTTTATGTTCATGTAAAGCATGAGTTGTTGCAGAAATAGATTTATTAAAATCTGTTTCCTGAAATTCACATGGACAATTTTCAACAGTTACCTTTTTTAAAGAGGAGCAAGCTATGTCTGCCTATTAGTATATTTTTCAGCCACACTGTTAGGTCCTGTAAAAGTTAACTCTATTTTATAGTTGTTTTTAATATGTGTTTATACTATGCACAAAACGTGAATATTTTAGATTTTAGTCTAAAGGTTAGTCTCTGCTGTGAGTTTATTAACTCAACTTACTGTTAAGTAACGAGAGAGCAGTACATCAGCTGTTTGATCACAAGTGCTCATGTATGTGCCTTTACTGTGTAATAAATGGTAGTTCAGCTCCAACTTATTGCAAGGATGCATATGGACGCTTACGTCAGAGCAGCTAATACGTTCTTGTTGACATATTTTACTTTGAGATAACTTTCTATGCAATTAGCAAATGATAGTTGTCAACTATAGATGAAGAAGAAAAATAAACTATATATGCATACAGTATTCTGAGTTTCAGTGCAGTAGACATTCTATGGGGTCCAGAGCCTTGAAACTGAACTGAGTAGACTGTACAGGGAATTATTGGTGAGACAATATTTTGTGATGATGCTGAACGACACCAAGTTGGGTGGAAGTGTTGATGTGCTTGAGGGTAGGATGGCTCTACAGAGCGATCAATGGCCCGAGGCCAATTCTATTAGGTCCAACAAGGCCAAGTGCCAGGTCCTGCACTTGGGTCACAACAACCCCATGCAGCGCTGCAGGCTTGGGAAAGAGCGTGTGGAAAGCTGCCCAGTGGAGAAGGACCTGGGGGTGTTGGTCGACAGCCAGCTGAATATGAGCCAGCAGTGTGCCCAGGTGGCCAAGAAGGCCAACAGCATCCTGGCTTGTACCAGGAATAATGTGGCCAGCAAGACTAGGGGAGTGATCATTCCCCTGTACTCGGCACTGGTGAGGCCCCACCTTGAGTACTGTGTTCAGTTTTGGGCCCCTCACTGTAAGAAAGACATTGAGGTGTTGGAGTGTGTCCAGAGAAGGGCAACAAAGCTGGTGAAGGGTCTAGAGCGCAAGTCTTAAGAGAAGCAGCTGAGGGAATCGGGGTTGTTTAGCCTGGAGAAAAGGAGACTGAGGGGAGACCTTATTGCTCTCTACAACTACCTGAAAGGAGGTTGTAAAGAGGTGGGGGTTGATCTCTTCTCCCACATAACAAGCAATAGGACAAGGGGAGACCGCCTCAAATTGTGCCAGGGTAGGTTTAGATTGGATATTAGGAAAAATTTCTTCACAGAAAGGGTTGTCAAGCATTGAAACAGGCTGCGCTGGAGGCATTTAAAAGATGTGTAGACATGGTGCTTAGGGACATGGTTTAGTGGTGGACTTGGTAGTGCTAGGTTAACAGCTGGACTTGATGATCTTAAAGGTCTTTTCCAATCTAAACAATTCTATGAAAGAACTCTAGAAAAATGAGGATAAATGGCTGGAAAATGGTAACGATAACATCAAGAAAAAGCGGTAAGGATGGATCAAGTGATGCAGTCTGCAAATTTACCACTTTGAGACTGTTGAAATAAAGGATTGGAAAACAGTAAAATACAAAATCCACCCTCCTTCCCTGCAAAGCACATAAATTTTTAAATCTGTGGACAAGATAGACTATGTTGGGGAAAATAATCTAAGTTGGTGATGTAAGTGCATATGAATGTTTTTCTATGATGCCAAACTGAAACTGTATCTTCTAGTGTAACAGCTATCGGAGCTTTTTATCTTACTTTCCAAGATTATTTTTGCATAGCATAGTATAGGATTTGTTATCCTGGGCTCTAAGTTACAGTTGGTTTATGGACTTTTGAGTACTAAAAAAAAAAATGCACTAAAAGGGTAGGTTTTCTGACTGAGAACTAGCAGACTGCTCATGGATCAGGTAGGGATAGCACATGGGTTACTATAGCTATGTTATAAGCTGGATGACCAGAGTTCATTTTAAGCGTTGCATTTACTAGCGTGTCACAGAAATAAGGCTGTAACTACTGCCAGAATGCTAACACTTTGAGATGTTCTTCTTGCATATGCTAAATACACTGCTTTATTTTTTGTAAAATATAGCAAAGCAGTTTTCATATACATGTAGCTGTTTTATGATCTGCTGTATTTCATGTAGACTTTATTGATTTATCTAACACTTTTCTGTACTGTTTCTCTGCTGGAGTTGAATTGTGTGGTTGCAGAGATTTCTTGCTGTAATATTTCTGATTTGCAGTTTAGGCTCTATTATGTTTATAGCTATATGAATCTATAAGGACCGTGAATTTCCTTTCTTTAATCTAAAACATTATGAGGATTTGGTATGGGCAGCATTGTGTGTGTTAGCATCCAATATTGTTGTTTGGCAAATTTTATTCAGTAAAGCTCAGGCTTATAAAGCTAATATACAGCCAAGCAAGAGATGATACTAACAGTCTAGCATCGTAATAGTAAAAATGACATACTGTAAGCTCTATATGCAGGATTATTTAGAAATGCGTAAGCATATTGCCTGGCAATGAATTGTTTATTAGTTTTCATTTGTAATGGTACATTTTAGAGAAACTGTGTTAAAAGGGCATTTTTAAGGTTGCAAAGTCAAACATTTAAAGCTGAACAGCGTCACGGTTAATATTGTCTGTGCAAGCAGTCCAGTTTGCTGTGTGTGTATATATATATATATAATAGTATGATCTTGAATCACACAATCACAGCTTTTCCTGTGGGATGTCTGCCTAATTGATTGCACAAAATACGTGGCACACACTTACTGAGAATCTGTTTAATGGTTTTTTTTTCCCCTTGTTAGGTGTGTTACCCTATTGTTTATTCACTGCATGCTGTTCAGGCAGTGCTTAGAAAACAAAATTGTTCATTATCTCATAGGCTTTTTTTTTTCCCTCTAATTTTTTTGAGTTAATGGGTTGAAAATAAATCTTAATTCTGAAAATTCCAGTATGCAGAAATTCATAATGCTTTGCTTTGCTACAGCTTTTACTGAATGTAATTTCCTAGGTTTAAAAACTTAATAAGCTAGGTGGTAAGTTCATAATGGAGCATTATGTAACTGTATGCCTTATCAGAAGGGTTTTTTAGATTAGGTTCAGTACCCTAAGGTACCCACTATACCATTCAAACAGCAGAGAAGTCAGTACCAGTAATGGACTGTCATCATCTTTGACTGGAGAAGGACGTACGTTACAAGTAGATTTGGTATCTGGTAAAAGGAGAATAAGCTTTGGATCGTCTTCAAGGATTTGCCAGTAGGGACTTTCTTTAATTCTTTTTGCCATTGTCTATGTAATCTGATTAGTTGTTTTGTTTTGTACTTTTTTCTGGTACTTCTGGTCTAGAATCTACAGATCACCTAATTAATGCTGGTTGCCATTCTTTAGGCTTCATCCAGTTCTCACAAATCTTAATGTCTCCTTTCTAGGCTCTGCAGCATCAGTCTTTCTTCATATTCCTGGTTCTGTGCTTCACTCACTCATTTCTTGTATTAGATTTGAGAGGCAAGTATAGAGAGTGCAATCACATGATGAGGATAACCAAAAAATGAATCATGAGCTGCCTACAGTTCAGCAGTGAGAGTGCAGTTCCAGTGCCAGGGATTTCATTCATGACAGCCCGCAGGTGGATTGTGCCTGCACAGAGGCTGCTGACTAATCCAAACCTTAATTTCAAAGAAGGTGAATCACCAGATTCTGCTTAGACTAGCTTTGGTGGGTACTGCTGAAAGATGTCGTTCTCTCTTGCCTCTGAGCTACTTTCAGAGCTCCCTTTTCCTTATGCTCTCAAGTGGATGAAGTATGAGTTTTTTAGGTGGAAATTTTGGTATGTGACTTTGTAAGGTCAAGAGGAGTGGGCACTGCAATCCTGAAATGTACTTTGTTTCAACTTGGAAAGATGAGTATGTTTGGAGATGCAGTAGAAAAAAATATAGATATATAATTTTGAGAAAAGCTACAGTCTATATAAAAAGGAAAAATTTTACAAATCAAGTTTACGTTAAGATTTGGCTGACAGAAGAAAGGTTGAATCAGATGAAAATGGTAAGATTTTGATTTTATAATTGAAAACATTTTAGGCTAAGAAATGTACCACATTTTTGGACACTCCTGAAACTCGGTAGTAGTCAGTTGTCTCATCTGGAGGAAGAAACACAGCCAATAAAATAGTAAAATGAGACTTGAATCTTTATTGAAGCCTGAGTGAAGCTCTTAAAAACATTCCTCACTGTGTAAGTGAGAAAAACTGATCACCAAGCAAGAGAGTCATGTGACTTGCAAGTAAATCTGTGACCAATCTTGTTTATGATTCAGGTCTAAGGAATAAATTTATTAATACAGCATGAATCACAAGCCTCTTGTCTTACTAAGAGGCATGGACAAGATCCTCTGTAGTCAAGGTGCAGATGAAAAACTGTTGTGATTCCCAAGCCCAGACTTCATTTTGCATCACAACCACAATTTAAGAGAAAATGAATGACAAGTAATGAGTTAAAACCTTTATTCCTAGAATGGTTATGATTGTTTTTGCCTTGCAAGTCCCTTCTTAATAATTTCTGATTTTTTTCCCAAACTTTTTCTCATGAGTTCCAGTTCAGGTGGACAGCTTGTCCTTTTGGTCTTTTTACTAAATTACTGAACTGTTAAACTATTTAAGTATTGTTTTATTCTGCTAATATTTGACCCTTTTCATTTAAAATCATATTGAAGAAACTATTCAACTGAATTATAAATAACTTGTGTTCAGTTTCTGAGAGTTGCTGGAGAATCTGAGCCCAATTGTTCTCTCATTTAAGACAGCGACCTAAACATCAGGTTGCTTATTCTTGCCACATTTTTAATTCCTTGAAATATTTACCCCAATTGAAACAAATTAAGGAGGAGTATTGGGAAGTTTATATATCATTTATGAATATGTTTTTCTTGTACAGAAGTCTGTTATTAATACATTCAGTAAAGTCATTCCTTGCATATCAAATAACTAAGTCTATTATAAGTGTGAATAAATCAGCAGCAATTAAACTTAATACCAAGTTATTCTGGCTGTTAAGATGGATGGACCATGTACTTAAGTGATTACTTTTTAATTGTAGTTTTACAATAATTTTAATAGTAACAAGAGAATCTGTGGACTCTTGTAAGCAAATGTAAAACATAATTGAACTGCTTTCTAATTCAGGAAGGAGAAGGTTAGCACAAAACAATGGACTAGTGATAATGTTAACTTGTGGTTTGGAGCCACTGTGTGACCTCATGTGAAAGTATTTTAAGAAAAAGAAGAAAACTTGTTTCTGCATATAAATTAAAATGTGGTCTATATGTGCGTAGCAAAAGATTACTCTCCTCTCTCATACCATTTTCGTATCCCACTTCCAAACAGCCTTTAGCAATTGTTGAAGGCAGTTCTAGAGAACTTAAAACAAGGAAATGATAACAGGAAACCACGAGGTTATTAGAGTCTCTTTCTGAAGTTACAATAGACTAGTAGTTGCATTATCTAGTAGCCTTATAGCCGTGAGTTTCATTGTACCATTCTTATGCAGGAGTACTTGCATGTACAACAGAAAGAGTTAATCATGCAGTCTGCTTAGCATGAAAAAGAATTTTTGGGTTTATTTTGTTTTGTTTTGTTTTGTTAGCTACTTCTGTTCTAATATACACAGTCACTTGAGATGGCAAAAAACTACTTCAGATATTATTCATTTGGCAGTGTTACACTTAATTAGACTACAGTACTGATGCTGTAAAATTGTGACTTGAATATTAGAGTAGTTCTCTGTAGCTTTTAAGAACACAATGCTACATTCATACTGCAAATAATTTACATTTAGTAAATATTTATGTCTGATCCTTCCTAAAGAAAAAGTGTAGTATTTATACCTCCCTTTTTCATTTCTCAGAAAGAAAAATGTAAATACTCTCCCTGTGGTAGTTATCGGTATTTAATAAATACAGCTTTAGTCCACATTGCAACTTAACAGTTTAACAATATATAAATTGTAATAGTTTCTAAGTGTATACTTTTCACTGCTTCTCAGTTTTGGATTAATATAAAGAACAGTACAATGTTCCCTAGCCTTCTCATAATTTTTTTTCCATTCTCTCCCTCTCAAAATTTCATCTTACTTCTCATTTGTTCTTTAAATCTTTACTCCAGACTTATGCTTTTTGCAAAGAAATCAGCAGTAAGTATTATGTAAAGCTTGTATTTGTGCGGTGTCCATAGAGGCACATTGAAATCAAAATAGTTTTTTGAAGTGGGAAGGAACTTTGGGACTGCTGATTTAGTTTATGAATTATTCCAAATCCATCTGAAACTGTTATTCAATTGTAGGCATAATGGCTGAGAGGGGTTTAGGGGTTTAGGAATTACATGATGATAGTGCGATATTTAATTCTCTTTTTCCTTTGCAAGCTCTTTCTAAGAAGAAAGGGATAGAATAAGCAAAAGCAGAGAAGTGTTTTTTCTGATGCTTCCCTATCATTTCACCCTTGTGTATGTTCTGTAGACATTTAGGAAGTAATTGGAAGGTGTGAGTTCTTTGTATTCTTCACAAGATTTTTTTATATATTTATCATTTCATCTTTTCACAAATTTAAACTATTTAGAGATTCCTATTAGGTTAACATCAAGTATATTCAAGGCTTTTTACACTGTCTTCCATACCATCCTCATAGTTAAGCTTAGGAAGCGTGGGTTAGACAAGTGGACAGTGAGGTGGATTGGGAACTGGCTGAAGACAGAGCTCAGAGGGTTGTGATCAGTGGCGCAGAGTCCAGTTGGAGGCCTGTAGCTAGCGGTGTTCCCCAGGGGTCAGTACTGGCTCCAGTCTCATTCAACATATTCATCAACAACCTGGATGAGGGGACAGAGTGTTCCCTCAGCAAGTTTGCTGATGACATAAAACTGGGAGGAATGGCTGACGCACCAGAAGTCTGTGCTGCCGTACAGCGAGACCTGGACGGGCTGGAGAGTTGCGCAGAGAGGAACCTAATGAAGTTCAGCAAGGGCAAGTGTAGGGTACTGCCCCTAGGAAGGAATAATCCCATGCACCGGTACAGGTTAGGGGTTGACCTGCTGGAAATCAGCTCTGCAGAGGGGGACCTGGGAGTCCTGGTGGACAAGTTCACCAAAAGCCAGCAATGTGCCCTTGTGGCCAAGGTGGCCAGTGGTATCCTGGGGTGCATTAAAAAGAGCATGGCCAACAGGTTGAGGGAGGTTATCCTCCCCCCTACTCTGCCCTGGTGAGGCCACATCTGGAGTACTGTGTCCAGTTCTGGGCTCCCCAGTTCAAGAAAGACAGGGAACTATTGGAGAAAGTCCAGTGGAGGGCTACAAAGATGATCAAGGGACTGGAGCACCTCTCTTATGAGGAAAGGCTGAGAGACCTGGGTCTGAAGAGAAGACTGAGAGGTGATCTCATCAATGCTTATAAATATCTAAAGCGTGGGTGTCAAGAGGATGAAGCCAGACTCTTCTTAGTGGTGCCCAGTGACAGGACAAGGGGCAACAGGCACAAACTGGAACACAGGAAATTCTATCTCAACATGAGGAAAAACTTCTTTACTTTGAGGTTGGCAGAGCACTGGAATGGGCTGCCCAGAGAGGTTGTGGAGTCTCCAACTCTGGAGATACTCAAAACCCGCCTAGATGCATTCCTGTGCAACCTGCTGTAGGTGAACCTGCTTTAGTGAGGGGGGTTGGACTAGATGATCTCCGAAGGTCCCTTCCAACCGTGACCATTCTGTGATTCTGTGATTTGCAGCTACTCACTAACACTAGAAGATATGACAGAACCTATTGGTGGAGAGGTGCATGAAAATAGAGGGTAACAAAGGAAAAAAGTGTAATGATTTTGAGTACTGAAAAGGTTTTAGGTGTAGAGAGACCAAACAGTTGGCAGATACAGATCTTTGGTTTGAACTAGTTCCTTCATTCTCATTTTATTAATTATCTAAAGGGGAGGTCATTTTATAATGTCTCAAATATCTGCCTCATTTCTTAGGGCTTAAACTACAATAAACCGTGATAGAATGCTTCATAAATTATGCAGTGGGTTTTTCAGCTGAACACATGCTTGTAATTTGGTTTTTTTTAAGTTGTTAAAAATTGGGTCTGTTATTTTAAATATTAAAGTTGTATCTCAGAGTGATGATGATAATATTTTTAATTTTAGGATATCTTGTATTATGAACAGCTTAAGTCAAATGTGATTCAGCATGACCTTTTAGTGGACAGCCTGATTTACAAAGTAAGTAATTCACTAAACAGTGATTAAGTGATTTATGTACTCATCACACCAGTATCTTTTTTTTTTTTTTTAACAAAGAAAATGTTAGATAGTTTGATTTTAAGGAGTGTAAGAATAATTAGTGTGAATTTATTATTGTAAACTCTCCTTGTGCCTGTTTTGGCTCTTGTGTAAAACATTTGTTTGAGTTGAGCCATTAAGTGATAAAGAAACCGTAACTTCATTTGAAGGAATAACTGGTTTTGCCAGCGTACTTCGCACTGGGGTCTGGCTGCTTCCGTTTCAAGTTTCAATTCTGAATACTTTAATCATCAAGTTAATATAGTATTTTTTAATTTTAAAATATGGAGTATGTATTAACTACAGCTCTTTCATGACTTAGTGGTGAAACAGTATCTTCTACCAATGTGTTAAGTTTAGCTTCTATGGAATTCTGAAAAGATGTCTTTTGGCTTCAAACTGCTGTATTTTTTGATGACAGGATGTAAAGCTGACAGCAAGCAATGATGACTACTATTTTGTATTTGAGGATTATTTATATCAGGTATGTAACTATTTTTTCTTAGAAAATCTAGAAAGTATACTCCTGTGGGATTATATCATCTTTGGAGTAAGGATTGCCTTTGTGTTTCACGTGTAGGCAGAGTACAGTGGAACCCTACACAGATGCATCTGTTTGCTGCATTAAATATACTTTCCCTTCTGAATAACAACATTGTACACTTAAACAGATTAAGCAGGACACGCTTCTAAAACTCCTACTCTGAAGGACCCTACACAATGTCTTTCCAATGCAGTAAGTCAGAAGATATGAAGTTAGACATATACTTCCCCTTTCCAGCTTTGCAATAATAAAATTATTAACAGCTGTGGCACACAGAGAAATTAAGACTTGAGAAGTATATTCAGGGTTCTAGTTTAAAAAAAATAGTATTGCTTTACAGTAACCTACTGCAATAAGCATAAAAGATATTGTACTATCATATTTTTAAATTGAAGACATTGACTCTGAATAAGGTAGTGACATTTATAGTTACTTTTAGGTTTGCTCCGATTCCAAAGCTGCTTCTAGCAATGGGGAACCCATCTAATATATAAAGAATTATCTTTGTTGCTGCCTGTCAAATGCACTTAAATAGAAGGAGATTACATTTATGAATTTCCTAATGTGTAGTTGATTGCAGTGTCAACATAAATGTCATGCAGCAAACTTACCATTTCCACAGTGCTTTCAATTTCATTAGTCACATCTGTTAGGTTAGACTTGCTTTATTTTTTGTTTTAGAGCTATGTGAAACTAAATGATTTCTTCTTTGATGGGAATATGTAAAACTGCTGGTGATTTAACTAACCAGGAAACTGTCCTTAATGCTGCTTTGTCTATATAGATATAAAAATATGTGTTACTATTTAAGCATACTGTTCACTCATGTCTACGTATAATATTTTAGCATAATAAGCATTTAAGCATTAATACTTAAAATTATAATGTCATGAAATTATAACCTTTCTTACTTAAAAAGTTACAATATTGAGATCCGTATCTGAATTTCTTTCTGAATTAAAATTTGAAAAGTGACGACATAATGACAACTGAAACATTGATATTTATTCACTAAAATATTTACATGTAGAAGTTTTTCTTGATTTAAGGGTCAAAGATGATCTTTATTATTGTAACAATATCTCTTCATCATGGAATTTGAAAATCTTATTCTTATTTCTGCTTCATTCATTATATAGACTACCAAGGCATATTAATTAATCGTTAACAGTTCCAGTGGACACAGGATTAGAATCGATGAAGGAGTATGTACTAGTATGCAGTATAATCTTTTGTTTTAAGACCATCAGAAATAGATTTTTTTCATCATTCTCAATATATAGCACAGTTTAATATTTTAATTTTTTATATATCTCTATTAAGTAAAAGAATGATTACAGAATGAAAATCATAAAAAGTACTAAGCTATCCTTAGTAATTTGGAGAGTCACCAAAAATCTTTGAAAAATTAAGTGGCCAGTTTTACTGCTTTGAGGCAAAGAATATCTCAGACTTCTAATTACTAGTTGCTCTAGTTTTGTTTGGTACTTTGTGGTATTCTTCAGACTCTTTTCTAGAAGAAAGTTATCCATTTTCTTTGATAAATTTCTCTTCCAGCCTAATTTGCAAATGCATTTCTGCCAAATGATTTTGTTCTGTGGCCCCTGGAAAAATTCTGCAGTATGAGTCACTCTGATATGGAATATTATTTATTGATTTCATATGTTAACTGAAATTAAATATTGTCTAAATAAAATAGGAAATGAAAATGTTAGTTTAAACCAGGTAAATTATTTCTATGTTTGCACTGCGTTTGGGTTTTTTTTCATGATGAGTTACTGCCTCTCGAGTTTTCCAAGTCATTGAGCAGAGTGTGGCATTTGTCTGTGTATTACATAACAGATAAAGCATCCATCAAAACCAGAAAATTTGGGCGTAAAATAACAATGAGAATATTTGGTTGGATTATTGGTACCTCTTTAGTAGCATGCAATCCTTTTTGGGAAGAACACTGTGAAATGATGTAGTTTATTTCCTTTAATATCTTTGCTTTCTTTCTCCTAAAGTTTACGTGTTTTTATTACCCCTTTATAACTATTGAAATAGCATACAGTTGCTTTTAATATAGTAATTTCTTTTTGATAAAAGTTTTGGCTTTGTTTTTTTGCTTTTTCTCAGTCGTTTGAATTCAGTGATTCTCTTTTCAGTTGTGATTATAAATATCCAATATTTTGCCAAACATCGGAAAACCCTTAAAAAGGGTTTTGTGCCATTGTTTTCTTTAGCATTATCATTTTTGTGAATGAGAAAAATAATGTATGAATTAATAAATTTGTAAATTCATTCTTTCTGGCCAGAAGTTCAATTTGAATACTTTAGCCTTACAACCTGCATAATGAACACATGCAAAGAACCTCACCAGCAGTTTTTAGGTATAGTCATAATTTTATGTTTGAGCTAAAGTCTATCTCTTATAAAGATGCATAGTAAAGATGCATAGTCTTAATTTAAAGACTTCCAGATACTGGTACTAGACACTGTATTCCTAAAAAAGGGGACCTCAAATTAAGGTTACATTCTTTCCCTTATGAGAGAACATAATTTATGTCCTTTTTAGATTAGGTTCTTTTTCTCTCACCTCAGTTAACATATACAGAGAATTACGTTTGCCTGTGTATTGTTATTGTCAGCTGTATTTTGGCAGCTATGAAAATGATTGTGTGTTATGCAAAAATAATATTTAGCTTAAACTGTTTGAGATAAAGAAACTATTTTCTAAAAGATGTTTGTATTTGAGAAATAGTTTTGAGGTTCAAAAGAGGAAAAAGTCTCAAAATATGATCTGCTTTCCATAAAAATAAAAAAAGCAATAGTGTTCAGATGTCACAGTGTTTTGGTTTTGCATGTTCCCTTTTGACAAATGCTGATATTGCTGATATCTGGAAAATGTTTGCAATAAGTAGTTGAAGGAAAAATCCATTCATTTTTATTCACAATAAATTATGTAGTGAAAAACCATCTAAAATATTTCGACCTTTTACGCCTTGGCTACAGTTAAAACAAACAAACAAACTCTTAAAACCTGCAAGAGCAGAGAGAGTTTAAGGCATGTAAAAAAAGTCAACAGCAAGTTGAAGTCTGTCTTACTTCTGCCCTCTTGTGTACATTCTTGATAGTGCAATCTTTCATTGCAAGAAAACATGAAAATTTTCAAGTATAATATTAATTAATACTTTTTTTACAACTTCATGTAGGATGAGATTATTTCTTGGTTTTTTTCCGAGGAATACTTTTACTGTTTAATTTTATACTTAATTGCTGTGACTACTGGATTTTTCATTTCTGTAAACAATAAAAGAATACAAACATATTTTACAAAATACAGCGTGCATTTCCAAATTTATGGATATGAGGTGAACATTATAGTCTGTGCTTTTTGAAAGAACTGCATATCGTGCAAGCATTCTGTAAACCTCCTGGGAATGAAAGCAAATGTAAGGATCAGTCTTCTGGAACCACACACATGCAAAAATGTAAATTTTTTATTTGCTTATTCACTTACTAGGACTTCCAAAGGTCATAGTAACTGAACAGAAAAAATAATCTAATAGACATCAAAGCAGCCAGTTGCATGCACAGTCACTAATGATGTGACAGAAGGGGATAAACCTGTGCTGAGAGGCAAAGAGGAGGGTTGGAAAATGTGGATATTTTACTGACGACAAATAAATGTGAAGGTAAACTCATAGCAGGTTCAAAGTGAGCCTGGAAATTTGAACAGGAAAGTAAATGAAGTTGGTTAAGAGCTTTCAATCTTATTAGCTCTCTTCAATAGCATCTAATAGGTGCTAATTAAAGCAGGTCCTTAAATCTGTTTGACATTGCTTTGTTGATCCACTAAGTTAGCTGATTTTTAAATGCTATCTTTTCTACAGGTATTACTTTGTTTTTCCCGAGATACATCTGTATTGGAGCACTTTACTTACAGTAGTGCCACCCCACCCAAATCATACATACGAGGTAAAAGGAGTTGTTTTAAAAAAGGTTGTATAGATTTTTGTTGACTGCTGCAGTAATACAGTATGTGAATTTGCTTTATGTTCATTACACCTAGTAGACTACATTTAAAAGGACGTTAACAGAAACTTCATGTATCCAGTTGACATCTGCACAGATTCTATTGTGACAGTTTAGAAGCTGATCACATGAAGACCAGATTACAATGTTGTTCTTTTACTGTAGTTTTCTGTGTATAATTCTCCAGTGTTTTACCAAAATAAATTGAACCCACAACTATGACAAAATGGTAAAATCTTGACAAGATCTATCTTCATCAGAGCTAGAAATTTAAATACACAATGTTGTACTCTGTAACATCAATAAATTTAGCAACTGGAAGTGGTGGTAGGATGTTATCTTCGCAAAGCAGAGAGTTTTACAGATATTTGTAGACAGGAGCAGAACACATTGACCAAGAATTGCAGGCTCTGTTTGAAGGTCTGGGAGAGTAGAGCTCTACCAAACAGACATATTGGTTTTCTTCAAAGCATGGCATCTTCCAGAGTGTTAGCTTACTTTTGGATGTTCTTTGGCTTCAGTTCTCATGTGAGTCTTATTTATCTTAACAATCTTAAATTTATTGGTTCGGTCCACTTGCTGCCTTTGCCAACTTCTAATGCCATACCTCTGGACTCTGTGTCTTTGCTTCTTAGATCCTCACCTGCCTTGGCTTTACCCAGAGGTTCCTAATTTTGTCTACCTTCTTGAATCATTCATTCTTCCAATAACCTTTTTTCCATATACCTTTACCTTCTGCATTCCCATTTTCTTCCTTGGTCCCTTGTGCCAGTGTAGTTAGCCAAATGTGATCCCCATACCAAGTACTTTTTTTTCAACCGGACCTCTGCTGACAGTTTTCCTCTTGCTGCTTCTTATGTCACTAGAGGCAAGGTTTCTTTTCTATTTTTTTTTTCTTCCTCCTTTATTGCTTTGTAGGTCTTTTCTCTCCCTTTAACTGAATCAGGGAGTTTTCTTTACCTGCTTCTTGAACCAAGCAAAGGGCTCACCTGAGAGCAGAACAGCAGTGGGATCCCAGGTCTCACTTCAGGCACAGAGCCATGGCAGCCCAGAAACACAGCTATGGGGAACATCCTACTTATTCCCAGACAAATCCGGGGAATGAAGTTGCTGAAATCTAAATCTCTGCTAAACCTGTGCAGTGCAAATCCAAAAGGCTTGTAGGTCCTATTTTTGGCTAATTTTCCAAGAGATGTGCTTTGTGCTAAAAATACCCTCCTTCCAGATTACAAGTCTGGGCTACACAGCAAACAAACTATTGAAAGGAAAAGTTAAAAATATGTTTTAGTTTAGTGAACAACTGATTTCTGTAATTGGAAAATACTGGATTTTATTTTCATGGGATAGTAGGCAAGAGCTTTGCAGGGTGATTTTGAATTTAATTCAGTTGATTCATGCTACAGGAAAATAAGTCCAGATTTCATTGAGCCTGACAAAAGTTCCCTGTGCTAAATTCTTCTGTGTAGAGTGAACAAAATACACAGAGATCTCTGAATAGTCTATAAATTTTCATATAAGTAATTACCTTTTCTAGTTGAATTTTCTCATTTTAAAACTAAAATAATTACAGTTTTTAATTAGTTGTAATTATGATTAAAAACACTTTTATATTTCTAAATAAATTGTTAAATTTTTAATAGTGGATTTTAAATTATTGGGTTCTGTAGTTAAAATACAGTTCCCTGCAAAATTAACATGTTATATTAGTTAAGTTAGTCTGTACTATCAGTGATTGTCTTGACTTAATTAATCTTTTGTATCCAACAGATATTACTTAAATATTTTTTTGTTATGTCAAAGGTATACGGTTCATCTTCCTCTTTGTTGCAGGCTTAATGAAGCCTTGAATACTTTTTATCTGTTCTTATATCTTTTTTAATGCCTTTCCTGTCCCTTGGTCAGTCTGCCACAGCATGTCAGACTTATCCCCTTAACCTTATCCCCTCACAGAGCTTCACTGTCTTTAAGGTCTGCAGCAAACCCCTTTAGAGCTCCTAAGACACACCCAAAGAAAATCTCTATGGGACAGCATTGCTGAAATCTTCCTCCTCTTTTTTGTTGTCATCCTCCCTTATTGGTGCTGCATTTTAGTTTTATATCTGACACCATACCTGTCCTATTGCATTGCTTGCTTGTTTTAGACAGTATCAAATGGTCAGTAATGTAATTAGTTATGATTTTTATAATTGTAACTTAGAATCTTCCTTTTTAATGTAGATCTTGAGACCTTTTAACAGTTTAACCACATTTTAATTGTTTGATGATTCACAGGAAAACTCGGAATGGAAGAGTATGCTGTTTTCTATCCTCCAAATGGTAAGAATTAGACTATTGCCTCCTCTAGTGGTAGATTGGAAAGATACAGGATTTTTTTCTCAAATACATAACTTCTATTTCTATTACAAATTTTGTTTTGCTGTTATTGTGTGAAATTCATTAATTTAAAGGAGTAAGCTGGACTGAAGCTACTCCAAAACCACATTCAGCCTGGCGTTAGTAGTCACATATAGAGTTTGTCTGTGTATGAGGGAGGGAGAAGGAAGACAACTTCTGGTGCAGCAGCTTGTATTCTGGTCTTGTATCACCTCTGAGAGGATCTGAATGGTACACACTGAAACTGTCTGACCCCCAGCTTTTCAGTAGTCAACAAACCACACCTTAAAGTCTTTTCCTTTCAAAATTTCTGTTTGTTTTAAAAATTCAGACATAATTAATCTATATGATTTTGTTAGTATCATTGCTGCTGTTGTTTCTTTAATTATTAATTCTTTTTTTCAGCTCTTATTTTGACCATTTCAATCCCTGTCTATTGAATTCTTTCCTTGTTTTTGTGCTGCATTTATATTTTAAGTCCAGGCTCTTTGGTCTTGCTTTCAAGGCCTTACATCACCCATCTTAAATCTGTGTCTCTGGCCTTGTCTTTCATGTCTTCTGTGTTCCAGTGGTGTCAGTTGTAGCACGTACTTTTGTTCCCTCTTCCATTTTTGCCTCCACAATTCTTTGCAGCTTTGTAGCCATCGAGCATTGTCCTTGTGACCTTTTGCCAAAGCAGCTCCCTCTTACTGGTCCTATATGAAAATTAATGAATGGGAGCTAAGATCAGCTGGAAAGGAAAACTGTCATGATACAACTGCCAAGTCCTCTAAATGTTTTATCTGAGCACTACATGAATTACTAGAGGTCTTGGCTTCCTTTTTTCCTGCTCCCGCCTTGTCAGTGCGTGACATTTATGGGTTGTCATTTATCTGAAATTAGGTTCTGATTTCAGCAAAGCTTATACGTAATAACTTCATGGAAATGGAGCTTTACTTGGCTTTCTAGGAACTATAGCATGTGTTGTAGGAAATATAGCATAGTTGGTTGTACTGAAGTAAGTGATACAATTCCTATACTTAAATATTTACAAGATTGAGATCTAGGAAATGTTTTATTCGTGGATAAAAATAAATACAAAAGAACAAAAAAAGAAATATTTTGTTTTGTAGGTGTAATTCCTTTTCACGGCTTTTCTATGTATGGTAAGTGTGACTCTTACAAACTCTTAAAACCTGAGGATTGCTTTTTTATCATATTGAAGTTTAAAGCTCTATGTACTTTTCTGCAACTTTTAAACTTGTGTGTATTCTGTTTCTTTGTGTATGAAGACTGTATATAATTTTAAAAATTCCAGGCTGGTTCTATTTACCTATATTATAGGTCACTACCGGGTGGGAGTTCCTTCTTTGAGAGCTAATAGCTGAGATATACATCTTGATATATATGAATAGAGGGATAAAGTTTGTTGACAGAGTGCTCTTTTCTTGTGTTCCACTTCTGGGTAGACCAAGTTACCTGTGAAAAGAGTTCCTAAAAACATGAATTGTGTGAAAGGCCTGTTGCTGTATCCATTTGCCTAGAACAGGTGTTAAAGGAACATCAAATAATGGAATGGTTGCTACTTTACTGCACAGAGGAAGGCTCAAATGTCAACAAGATTTCTAGCAGAAGAATCTCCTCAAGTCTCAGATGTAACAAGGCAGCTAGTGCAGAGACTCCCAACAATGTGAGACTATTTGCTACAGCTTTCCAGTTTTTTCATTTGATTTATCAAAGACGTTTGTGGCATCACAGGGCAAGCAGATTTTAAGGTTATACTTAAAATTATATGTTTTGCTAATAATAAAGTTTAATGATCAGACGATCATTAAAATCAGGCGATTTAAATGTGAAATGCAAATTTGAACCTGAGTAGGGATTCTTAAGTGCCAGGGGGATGGGAACAGTCTTTTTTTCAGTGGTGCCTGGTGATAGGACAAGAGGGAACGGGCACAAACTTGAACATAGGAAGTTCCATCTTAACATGAGGAGGAACTTCTTTACGTTGAGGGTGGCAGAGCACTGGCACAGGCTGCCCAGAGAGGTTGTGGAGTCACCCACTCTGGAGACATTCAAAACCCGCCTGGACACCGTCCTGTGCAACCTGCTGTAGGTGACCCTGCTCTGGCAGGGGGGTTGGACTAGATGATCTCCAGAGGTCCCTTCCAACCCTGATCCAACCCTGTGATTCTGTGAAGTAATGAACAGCATAGTTACAAAATCTTCCTTCGGTACTCAGTGGGAGGCTGTCACTTTTACTCTGTGAAACCACTTTTCAAAATGTTTGGATTTGATTCTGCCCTTGAGAACAGCGTCTCTCAAACTGGGTGTGAGCGTCTTCCCTCCCTCCTGTCCCCTCTCTTTGCGAGGGCTCAGAATGTGCTGGTTGTGAGAAGGAGGGAGGCTGAAAAGCAAGGCAGCAGAAACGCAGGAGTGTAACTCCAGGCTGCGGGTACAGTAGCTGGGGCCAAGCAGAGCATTCTGTGTATTCTATGCTGTGCTGCTGTAGGAGGAAGTATCTGGGGCCTTATGTAAATTCTATCCGCTTTTGCATGTTCACATGCATATGCAGGTAGGGTGCCAACTGTTAGGCACTGTTCTGTTATCCTCCTGGCCTTTATGTACATACACACGCTGCCAAGTCTTCCACCTCCGTCTTCAATCGCTAAAAACATACACACTAGTAACACCCTCTGCTTTTCTTACCCCTGCGCAAATACACATTTCTGTGAACATCTCACCCTACCTTAGCACCCTACCTTTCATACGCATATGCCACTATTTTCTATAAAGCCACCTTCTCTGACAGATATGTATATGAAAATGAATTCACACATGCATACACTCATATATATAAATGTACGTATATCTATGTGCATATGTATACATATGATTCTATGATATGTATGCAGGCAACTGTATCCGTATCCCCAGCTCTGTGTAAATAAAAGTAGAAGTGAAGGTGAATGTAGAGATAAGAGACTATGAATGTGTTAAAATGTCAGCTGTCATCCATAAAGAATGCACCTGTAAAATGAAGCAGAAGATGTGATGAGTGGACAGATGAAAAGGCTGTTTACAGAAGTGTTTATAGAACAACTGTCTGTGAAATGTGCATTGGATGAATGGAGTAGCAGTCGGAGGGAACTGATCATGTTTGTGCAGCATGTACATACAATATATTTATCTATATGCTAGACTTTTACAAAAAGAAAAAAGGGACTGATTGAAAAAAAAGTTGGAGAAGTGCTGCTTTATAAATGTAGCCAACTCTTATTTCAAATCAGGTATACTAAAGGACCTCTAAACATTAAACTACCAAATATCCATGGCTTTCAGATCTTATAAGAAATAGAGTTCTCTATCAGTCTGTCATACTTAAGTGATGTTATTGTGGCAACCGAAAGCTATTTTTTAATATTTTCATTTTCACAATGCCCATCTTCAAGCAGTGAATTTATTCCGGTCTTACAAATGGGAAACCAAGTTGAAGATCGCCACTAGCCCAAGGGCACATTGGAAGTTACAGACGGTTGAATCAAACATTTGCACTGTTCAATATAAACATTGCCCTACATCCCAGAGAAACTATCCTTAAAGCATATTTCCCATGATTCACAAGCCAGCACTGTAGTAACAGGTTCTCGTTGTTTAGATTCTTGAAATATATAGAACTATTAACTAGCATGTATTGTACTCCCTTTCTTAACTTTTTATGTTAAAAAATACTCTGTTATAAAATATTTCTTTCTGAATAACTGGTTTAGTATTGTTTTTGTGAATTGTACTACTATAAATTGCCTGTTTTTTCCTCATACTTCAGTCACTTAATCATTGGATTCTTTTAGCAGTTTACAGTGTTGAGTCAATTATAATTCTTTTATCCTTTCAGTTGCTCCACTTTGTTTTCTGTACCATGAACCTTCCAAATTGTATCAGATATTCCGTGAGATGTATGTGCGTTTTTTCTTCAGACTCCATTCCATCTCTTCTCATCCTTCTGTAAGTTCATTAGGAATTAAAACCCACTCACTTGATATTCTGTTTGCTATGGAAACATAAGATACAGTGGCATGATTTTCTATGCGATTGAAATATATCCTTTTAAATATAATAAAATGTTTCAGGTAAGCTTGGAAAAATTATTAGGTAACTCCAGTTTGGATATTTTTGGATATTTCTTTCATCAGTGTTAGTCTTTGCTATAGAATATCATGTACTTTACTTTAAAATAGAACAGCCCTCATTTTATGAGGGTGTGGGGGTTTTTTGAGGGTCAAGTCTTTTATGTAATTGGCTTCTCCTTTCAAGAAGTCACATAAATGCATACTCACTTTCATTTTAATTAATGACATGTAAGTGCACACTTTAGTATTTTCTGGGGTACAGGGGCTAAAATATAGTCATATATATACAGATATTGTTTCAGTGATATCACGTTAATGTCTGTTTCTTTAATTCAAGTATCTTTGTGTGACAGCACATGCTTTTTAGCACTACTGGATAAATTGAAGTAATTTAGTTATATTTATGACCAGGACCAGCTGTCTCGAATGTAAGACAGTTGTACAAACTGGCTTATCTTCTATTTTTGAGGAATAAAACATGGTAATTTTTTTTTTCTCTTTCAGAAAGTGCTGTATGGTTATATTACTTTTTGAAAACATTTCCTGGTTAAAATAAAACCATTTCCTTGATATACCATTTCAAGGCTGTGCATTGTGCTTTCAGTCATTAATAGCAGGGAAACCGGTCAGACAGGAATCTATTCATTTTCATGGTAATTTCTAAAAGAAATTTTAAAATGTGTTTACATTTAACTTTTTTGTAGTTATCTCCATAGTTGTTTGTTTTTACTTATCAGAGAGGTACTGTTTCTCATATCCTCTGTTTTTTAGTGCAACTGAGATCTATTTCATCAAAGTGGAAATATTTCAAGTAGGTCATATTATAATAACCCACTAAGTACTTAGACCCTGACATACAAATACCATAAGTAACTTAGAGCTGAAAGGAACCGTCAAAACATATTATGTTGCTAATACATACAAAGAATTGTAGGAGCAAGGCTTTAGTGACTGAAGACATTAGTGCTGCTTGTGCCCTGCTATCCTGAGCTGTATATTCTATCATTAATAGTGTTTTATTGCTTGAATTAAAAATTCATGCATATTTACATGCTGATACTGCTTTCTGAGATTTGACAGGATGAGTGTTAGTATTCAGGATATGATCTTGTCTCATTAGGGCATTGTATCATTGTGTTTGCTGTTTGAGACTCTTCTACAAACCCACCTGCCCCAGCTCTTTTATCACCTTCGAGAAATTGGGGCTCAACCGTAAGTACTTCTTTCTGACTACAAGTGTTGCAGGTTCATTATTCTGAAAATGCTGTTCAGTAGTATTTTAATTTAAAAGATATGGGAATTTTTTTCAGAAGTGCAAACGTCAATGTGCCGTTTTTCCTTGAAAGTCAGTTGGAGTCCTTTGTCTAACCTGCGTGTATGTGCTTTGTGCATTTCTTCTGTATGTTCTGTGAAAAAGAGATGAGAATTGCTCTATGAGAAACACTGCATTATTCACCTAAGTTTCAGTTATTCATGTCATATCTGATGGAACTAAGTGATTTATTTCCTAGGGGGCAGAAGACACAGAGATATGACAGTTACAGCAGAAGCTACTGGAAGGGGAGAGAGAGCAAGAGGCTGTCATTCTATGGTGTACTCATGGCACCAAGTGCAATAGAACCTGAAAGTCTTGCTGTTATAATTGGTATTCATCGTAGTAGCAGAATAGCAGAAACAATGAAACATTGGGGGTGATAATAGCTGAGGATCCCTCTAATGTGATTTTTTGGTCAGAATATTTTAATGATATTGGTACTTTGTCAAATAGTTTTCTATTGTTAAATAGTTTTCTGATGGCTGTTGCAAAGGAAAATATGGATTATTAATGCAGCAAGAGAAAATGGCTATTCTTCCTAGAAGAGAAATGCAGAAAAATAATGAAATATTTTCAATTTATAGAGGATTTGTCTGATCATTATGGGAGACAGAAATAGAATAACTGTTGTTTATCACTTGTTTGCAGGCTAAGAATTTCATTTAAATGGATGGTACGAGCATTTTCTGGTTATTTAGCTACAGATCAGCTCTTGCTTCTGTGGGACAGAATCCTGGGATACAACTCTCTAGAAATTCTTGCTGGTAAAAGAATTATTTTTACACAACGTATTAAATTCAGATGGTTGTAAAGCAAATACATGTTAGCTTCAATGTATTTTGTGGCAAGGAGAAAATAGTTGCTCTTTGAATGCTGAAAGAAGATTACATACATGTCAAAGAGTATAACTTTTAGAAAACTAGAATTGCATAAATACCGTATCTCTAACAAGAATATGTGAGGTAATTTTTTCTTTTATGATAGCACTTCAAAAATGCTAAGTGCTCCCTGAACAGAATATAGGATGTTCTCCCAGCTTCAGTGGTAACAGTAAATGAAGTTCATCACCTTTCACAAAATACAAGATTCGTGTTAGTCATTTATGATGAGTACTTCTTCAGTACTTAGAGAAACTGAGAGTTCCCCTGATTTTGCTGGATTTCCTCTTTCAAAGTCCCATCTTTTAAGAGACTTTGAAAGTTTTGTACTTATTTTTTATAACAGAAATAAGGTCCTCAGATTTATGCAAGGTTTAAGATGGGGGCTCTAAAGACGACATGTATCTTCAGTTGGATCAGTTTTTAAATATGAAGTAGGTGAATAGAAGAGAAAAGGTTTTGGTTCCATTTGTACATATAAGACAGCTATGTAGAGAGATATAATTATATAAGATAATACAAAATGAACATTTTTTAAAATGTTATATAATATTCACAACTGAAATATTGCAATTTAAATAAAATTATTGGCTTAGAAATGAACTAATTGTAAATCACCTTGTCCCTTTTAATTAAAAGCTAGTCATCTTAAACTCAAGCATTTTCACTCAGGCTTTTCTGAAAGTGTGTTGTGGTTTTCCTATTTGTTTTAAAGAATGGCCAAGGAAACTGAAACACAGCCATCCATTGTATATTATTCTTCAGAATCAAAATAATTGCTCTCAGGGAGTGAGAATGGGTATTTTACATCAAGATGAATTCTAACCACTGATTAATGGGTCAGCAACTTAAATATTGGGCATTTTCTTTCAGTCCTGGCAGCTGCTGTGTTTGCTTTCCGAGCAGTCAACCTGATGGAGGTGACATCGCTGGCTGCAGCTGAAGTAAGGATAAGTTTCAGTTGGAGGAGATTGAAATAGTTTCTGATGCTTTGCCAACAAGAGTAACTTAAGCTTCACATGGCACGTGGTACATAGTGCAAATCTTTCTGCCTAAATTCTTACCTTAGATAAAAAAACTAAGGAAATTGTGAACATGCAGTACATAATACTGCTTTTCTGGAGTAAAAGGAAATAAAAGAGTGTATTTGCTACAAAAAATGCAATGTTATCACGTTATTTTGTACAATTGGATTTTTTTCCTATTTTAATATATAATTGTTTGTGGGATATATTATTTTTGAAATATTGTGGAGGTTTGTACCTTTTTTTCTCAGGGCATTTTAATGTAGTTGCTTCTGTGCTTTTTGATATTACAAAAATTTTACAACATTATTTTTGTCAATATTGAATCCAAAATTTCACTGTGAGTACTGTCATTTTACAGATGGGAAATTAAGAAAATTAAGTCATTAAGGTGAAGATTATTATTGTTTATCTCTAGTAATTTGTTAAAACATATTTTTTCCCAAAAATCTGATGATGTCTGTTTTTAAAACTTTGAGAGCTTGTGATGGCTCGCTCTTTTTTTTTTTTTTTAAACATACTTTCATGAGAAGACATTGACTATTTGAGTCATTACGTTGGACTTACTTCACAAGTACTAGCCAAGCCACAGGATAAGGATTCTTAATTCCCAATTATTTTTAGAAGCAAGTTGAAATATTAGACCCCTTATTCACCCATGATGCCATGTATATTTGAAGTAATGCTAAAGGCTAAAATAAAGTTACTTGGTTTATGTATGTAAACATGTGTTTTCTTTGAAATGTTAGAATGAAAAATAATAAGGCATTCTGCACACTAACATAAAACAGCATAATTTGTTTCTAGTCAGGTCTGAATCTAATTATTGTTAGTATTGTAGTCAGTATTTGAATTTTTTCCTGACTTCTTGACTTGCTTTAAAGAAATTTGACTCAAATGTCAAGTTTAACAAGCCTTTTTGTTTTTTATCCTAGGCTGTACTTGCCGACCTTTCAACCCTGAAAGTTATGCCTCTTCTTCAAATCTTCTTGTTTGCTACTGTCACTTGATCCGCTTCAACAATACTGGTACCACAATTCCAGTCTTTCTTGAGAAGCTAATAATCAACTATGCAATGTCTGCATAAAACCAAAATTAAACTGTATGTATAATATTAATTTAGAAATCATGACCTTAAAATTTTCTAACTGAAGACAGTAACTTTGCCCAGGAATATATGCAGTGCATGCTACTGAATTTCACCATAACAGCAATGGTTATTATTTGTACATTGAGAATGACTACTTGTGCAAATAAACAATATGAATCAGTGTCTGAAATGCATGTAATATTAAATTAATTAAAGTAAATATAATTCGGGATCTGAGTGTTGTGGTGTTAATGCCAGTTGTAAAAGCTCTCTTAATATGAAGTGACTTTTTCAAGCTCACAGCTTAGATGATATCAGCTCGAATACCATCAAGAAAAGAAAGATACTTCAAGTTGCAAGAATTTTTTCTCATTTTCTAAGAAAAAGATAGGATCATATGCCAGTTCTGCTATCTCTATCTTACTTATTCTCTTCACAGATATTTTCTCCATGTTCTTTCTCACGTTAGCTCCTTCCATTTGTTCTTTTCACATGCAGAGACGTAGTCACGCGTTCCTCATTCATCTTCAGTTAGGTATACAGCTCTGTCGGGCACCTTCTAAACTCCTACCCAGAGTCCCATCAAAGGCCCCGTGTCGTAAAATATGTTCCCCTGCAGAGAAGGCCTGAGCATAGCTTCCTTCAGAACTTGTTGGAGCCAGTCCTTACATGAGCCAAAATATTCCCCGGAGATCAATGCCAAGAGTCCTTTTGCTGTGCCCCACACCCTCTTTGGGAGAGCGGTGCTACGCCTTTGCCAGTTTTCCAGCCTCTCTGATTCAACAGCTCAGGCTGCAGTTCAGAATCCAAACTCATATCGATGTGTGACGGATTGTCACTACGCTGTCGGGCTGGCTCATCGTCTGCTGCCTTTTTGTGACGTCTTCCAGCTTTTTCCACTGCTTTGTTTGGTACCAAAGTTGGAGTCATTAATCTGATCTGATTAAGCATATCTTAATCCCAGAAAAAGGATCAAAATCAAAAGAACATAATGGGTAATATAAACACTGTGTTTGCTGTAGGACTTTTATCTTCATATAAGTTACATACGTGTAGTTGTCATCGTTTGTCATACATACTGAATGTATGACAGTGAAACATGAATCCTTCGTAGTTTGCTCAAATGTTGTCTGCAAAGTGATCTAAGCTGTAGTCTCAGACAGTTATGAGCTTTACGTCTGTGATTCTTGTTGTCTCTGTCAGGATAACGTAGTAAGAAAGTTACTGAACTTTTATAGACTGCTAGTGAATTTATAAGGCTAATTTTCAAAAAGGTAAAGTTGTGCACTCGGTGTGTTCACTTTGTATATGAAAAACCAAACTGCTTAACAGATATGACATATTGAATGAGAATATTTGGGGAAATTTTGTTCTGGATAACAAAGAAAATTGATCTTTTTCTTAATATTTGCAACAAAGGGTTTAACTAGAGGCTTTTCTATGACATTTAGTTTTTAAAAAGAGGACACATCTGACAGCTTTTATCTTTACAGCAAGTATTATCCTGGTTTATATATGGGGAATGGAGGCATAGAAAGATTAAGTGATTTGCTAAAGATTACAGAGTAAATTCCTAAAAGAGGTGAGCAGTCTCTCCTCTCCTGAATTCCTGTTTATACTTGGGGATGCTTGGTTTGTGTATTAACCACAGGACCTTATTTCATCTTCAGAACAACATACATCTTCAGATGGTATACATCTACCTCTAAAGACGCATCATTTTGCCGTTGTTAAAATCCGTAAGATTGGGTGGCAATTTAGAAATTATAATGTTACAAAGCAGTCACAAGGATTGTGGCTCAGTAAGGTCATTACAAGGTTACCATGGCTTCTTAGGGAATTAAAAGTATTTACTAAATAGCAAGGGCGATTCCCTAGAGGCCTGGTGACCCTCTAATGCCCATTGCTCTGTGCAAGTACATGGTGCAGAATCCGAACATTATCCTAATCCATTCCATATTGGGATTCTTGAGCAGCACTTTTTCTCTTTTTTTTTTTTTATTTTCAATAGTTTTGAAAATGTTCTAAGTAGGCAGAGATAGAGAGTCGTTTGAACCAGCAGTTCTGTGGCTAACAGAGTAGAGGCTGTTTTCCTCTGACTTGGCATCTTGTTATCCATCCTAACCACCTCCCATCTCCCTTGTGGTCCCTCTACCTTCACCACTGGAGTACTTAAACTCCTCGTCCTGACCTCCCTCCTCGGTTCTCCTGGTGGCTGGGCAGAGGACCTTACGCTCTGTGGCTAGCGTGGGTCAACACGCATCTTCGGCTACACGGCTCGTGCTGACTGCCCGGGCTGGCAGCTCCGTCAGCCAGGGGTGATGCTCTCCTCTTGCCTCAGGGTTAGCCAAGGGCTCCAGCCCTTGAGCCAGGTGTCGCATGGACTGGCTGCAGCAGCACATCTCTTGGACACCTCGGCTGCGTTTTGTCAGGTGTTTGACTTTTTTGAGACACGGAAAGATGCATACACACACACAGAGACATGTATGCAGGAATAATGAGTATAATTGCTTTAAAAATGAGATTAAGGTGAGATTAAAAATTAATCAGATCCTCTCCTTAGACTTCAACTGTACTGTTAGATTTTTATATTTTTCTTTAAATCTATTTTAAAAAATTCCTTTTACTGAAGAGGTATTGTTTTTATGTTCCCCTCAGTTTCTCATTTTAGTTCCAACAAAATATTGTGTTTCAGATTTTGGCCGATACTTGTATTTTTAATCTCCCTTGCTTAAATAACACTCTTTCACTTCAAATGTTTTTTGTTTGGTTGTTTTTTTTAAAAAAAAATATTAAAATGACTGATTTCTTTCTTACAGCTGGATACTTCTCTTGTATATGTAGGTAGACATGGTGCTCTAGGGACACGTGTTAGGTTAATGATTGGACTCGATGATCTCGAAGGTCCCGTCCAACCTAGATGATTCTATGATTTAAGTTTTAGTTCTTTAACTTTAGAGACCAATTCAAACCTGCTGATGTCTGTAGTCTATCATTTGACTTCCAAATTCCTAAAACTCCTTTTTCATTTTTGCTGTTTTAAGAAATGGCCAGATTTTGGTAGTAGAATCATATCTAAATTGATAATTACATTGATTTAAACAGGCTCAGCTGAACCTTCAATGGCTCAGTTTAGCCAAATTGTTTTTCTTGGTCTGTTCCTCCCTATCTGAAATCAATATAAACAGACATTTCAGTACAAGAACCAATTGTTTCTATATTCATAGATACAGATCAATTTTTTTGCTGCTTACCATAGGATTCTGGCTATGGTCTGTCAAAGGTTTCCTGTAACGTCAAATAGACTGTTTAAAAAATGCAAAAGTAAATAGGCTTGTCTAAAAATGTACCCAAGTTATCTTCGTTCAGTACTTCCAAAAATATATTGAAACTTAAATCGTGATGGCTGGGTAATGGAACGACTGAATGACTAGAATGGTTTCTACTTTTTAGTGGAATTTTTTTGTCATAGTAACAAATTTTATCATGAGAAATGGAGAGAGTATGCAGACTGTAAAACAGATATCCCAGTAAAGGGAAAAGGCTGGAAAAAGACACCAGTTTAAGACACATTTGTACTTGTTGCCGGAAACCAGCCAAAAAAATATGGCCAAGCATATGCCTCTTTTACTGTCGTCTGATGATTTTTATAAAATTCTTCCAACAAGACTGACAGGATTTCATTAAACAGAATTGCCATATAAAGATCAGTTAGGGGAAAGCAATTTAGTGAGCCGCTTATTAACACAAAATAAGTGTTTATTTAGAAGATAGCAAAATATATCGCGAAAGCGTGGGGCTGCATCTTCAGCGAGGAAGGGGAAGAGCCTTTTGACGTATTTTAACACAGGTAAAATATTCTGCCTGGTGTTTTTATGTGCGGAAACTGGANGCGAAAGCGTGGGGCTGCATCTTCAGCGAGGAAGGGGAAGAGCCTTTCGACGTATTTTAACAAACAGGTAAAATATTCTGCCCGGTGTTTTTATGTGCGGAAACTGGGGGGAGGAAGGATGGGGGGAGGTGGAGGGCGCAGCAGGGGTGGCGGGAGCTGCTGCGCTCTTCCTTTTCCCTCCATTCCCCGGGCTGCCCCCGACCCTGCCCGGCCGCTTCCATCCCATAAAAGTCCCACCAGGAAAAGCAATTAGCTGAATTTTGTGTTTTGTACGGCCAGCGACAGCTGCCTTCCTCTGGCCACCAGAAACTGGTTTGACGTGCAGTGACCGGGGCAGGAGCAGGGCCAAGGCCTGGGCCCCGGGGGAAATGGCCGGCAGAGGGGGCATTGGCCAGCCTTCCTGTCCTCCTGGGCAGCGCCAGCAGGAGAAACCACCCCTCTGAATAATTTCCCCTTCCAGATAGCCCTATTAACTGATCTGGAAGTGCTGAAGGACAACTGCTGTGGGGTTGGTTTTTTTTTTTACCAGTTTAGGAGCCAGTACAGGAGGGAGAACATACCCCCCTCTGGAGGCTTCAGGCTTTGAGCACGAGGCCACGCTTGTTGTGAGGGGCTGCGCGCCTGGGCACAGCTCTGCAAGAACCATTGTAGTAAATAACCACAGAATAATCCGAAATCTCTAGAATCCAGAATAAGCTGTGCTGCTAATTGAAATCGCTGAAAGAATCTTTTTTTTTCCTGCATGCCTCACGCTCAGCTTTTCGCAATAGAATCATAGAATCGTGGAGGTTGGAAGGGACCTTTAAGATCATCAAGTCCAACCATTAACCTACCCTGACAAAACCACTTCTAAACCATATCCCCAAGTACCACATCTACCCTTTTTTTGAACACCTCCAGGGATGGAGAATCCACCACCTCCCTGGGCAGCCTATTCCAATGTTTAATAACCCAATACCTTAACAAAACTGTTCACGCAGGGAAGAGCGTTTTCACCCAGCAGTGGCACAGTTGTGCGCTGCTTTAAAACAGTGGTAAAACATCTCAGCTTAGTAATTTTTTAATCAGGCAATTAATAGTATAGCTACTGAATGATGGTCGTACAGGCCCATTACCTTCAGAGGAGCATTTCAGGATCCGCGTGTCTCTGCAGGTGACAAGCAGTGCTGGGGTTAATAGGGACAGAACATATACACAGTTAGAATAGGGTGTTTGTCTTGGGTTCCGCAGGCTTTGTAAGACTGCGACACACTGTAACGCAGTCTAATTGTGCTAAATACTGACTGGGGATCAGCCTTAAAATAATTACAGGGCGGCAATACTGCTTTTTGGCAACCCATGGGTTCTGAGTCTGCGTTTAAGCCCCAGGAGGTTCTCCTGACTCTGGGTATGGTCAGCCACTGCTGGTCACCAAAGGTGGGCTTCGGGGTCCATGAAGGAAGATGTCGCGGGGCCTCTGTTTGCCCTTATTTCAAAATCAGTGTGTTGTTCTAGATGTTGGATGACTGATACGTTCAAACAATTATCTCTAGAGAATTGGCTTTATGGAGGACCACGGTGCTTTGCCAAATGACATTGTGTTTGGCTGAACAGTTCAAACAAATTGTTTCTTTTGGGATTATGACCAAAATAAATGGAATATTTAACAAAGGAGTTAAAGCTCACAATTTGTGCAAGGCAAAGCATGCAACCAATTTCTGTGTTATAAACAAAAAAGAAATTGGTATCATGTTGCTAAGAGACAAATTGGAATTTGATAGTCAAAGACAAAATATTATGTTATAGCCACATAATATGTTTTAGTAGGTACCTGATAGTTCATGTTATTTAACAGTTATATGTTCCATGAATGGTATATTCTATGATTTTGTCTCTGAAAAGCTGTATTTGGGATAGTTATGCTTTTAATGAGTCCAATTATAAATAGTAAGTCAGCACAAATACATGTTGTAAAAAGCAATATGTTTAATTTTCTATCTTTTCAGAATTATTTATTATCTAAATTCGTTTAATGTCTAGTGACACAAATTTTTCCCTTTTCTCCTTTTTGTTTTTAATGCTTTTGGGTTACAAAAACATAAGCATTGCTTTGAAGCCCAGTCCTGGTTCATTAATGTTAAAATCAAGTTCTGACTGTGGAAAACTGGCCTTGTTACAGCTTGTGAAGGAAGTTTGGGTTGCTTTTGGCATTCACGTTAGTGGTGAAGAAGCTCTCTCCATAGTTTCCGACATAAAGTCCTGAAGACACTACAGTTAACCGACAGACGTGGGAAAGTAGCGTTACCAGCATTAATACCCCTCACCATTAACACACAGGCAGGAGAGCTGGTCTTCTACCTCTGCCTCGCTTGCACAAAACGCACTTCCACTATGGGGAAAGGGTTCTTGAAAGAAAGAGCTTGTGGAAAAGAAGTGCTCAGACTCTGTAGACTACGACCTCTGCAACACAGAAAGGGATCATTTGCTATTTGTATATTTAACAAAGTACACTTTCTTCTACCGACTTTAGATGGCATCTTTATTCAGGAATTGAAACATGTATGTCAATTACAAGGTTAAAAGGTGTTTCTGAATTCTTTATTATTTTTATTTTAAAACTTGAGTTAGTTATGTTAATCATATGAAAGAGAAAACGTCTTTTTGATATGTTTGTATAAATTTTGAAATTCAGACTTTTACCACTGGATGTTTTCTGTTTGTCCTGTTTGAGCAACACAAGACTAATTTCTCTTTCATTAATTTTACTTTTCAGTAAAGTCTCTTCTAATGCTTGGGAAAACTGTACTTTCAGAAGACTCTAGTGTCTGATTTATGAGAATATTGATGTTATAGCCAGCTATGGTGTGTGGGTTTCAAGGTCTCAGTGTTTTCGAGTTAGCCTGATGCAGGGATGAGGAGTGAGACCCATGCACCTGACCCAAGCTGGCCAACAGGGTTATTTCATACTTTGAACATCACATTCAATATAAATGAAAAAGTTTGCTGAGGAGTTTCTCTCTTCTATGATGGCTGCCATCCTGAGAACTTCTTGCCCTGGTGCTGGACCCCTGAGCCCTTCCCTTCCTCCCGAAGCTGTGGCACTCGCAGTGTCTGACATTTGCTGTCACTGCTGGGAGTGCACAGCTTCCTGCTGATAGAATTGGCTGAGCATAATCCTTGTATATTTTATATTGCTGTCAGGGTCAATATTGGTTCTTTAGTATCATTAATGTTAATTATTTAGTATTATTCTATTAAACCTGTTTATATTTCAACCCTCGGTTTTCTGATTGTTTTTTCCAATTCCCCTTCCCAGGTGGGGAGGGGCCATCGGGTGAGAGAATAATTGTCTAAATGACAATGATAATGCTGTGGGTTCTTCAAACCATAACACTGTTCCAGAGCTTAACCTTCTCCTCTTTTTGCAATCTTCAACATCCTTACGTAGTTTTGTGTAATGTAGTTTTCCTGTCTTTGTGAATTACAGTTTACAGCTTACAGAAAATATAAGCCTTTCTGATTAGGACTCTTAGCTTTCCCTGAGAAAGAAAATGTTTCTAATTTGTTATGAAGAAATCCTGGAAAAACTTTAAGGATTTGGTATCAGTCCATTCCTGCATTAGGTGGTGATATGGCTACAGGGTAGGTATTATAGTGGAGAGTTGGTTTACAGCAGGTATTATTTATTTAAGCAGGTAATCAATATTCAGACCTGAAAACACACAATTAAAAGATGGAAGTAGTAGATGTTTGGGCTTTGCAACAATCTAAGTTAACAGAGACCTAAATAGAGCTTTGAAATCTTAGAAAGTCAAACCCACCAAAGACCTTCCTGTCCGTGCAGTCCTCCCAAAACAGCGGGGACTGATGCCCGGGATGTTTTCATGAACACCCTACATCGCCGTTCTGAATGCAAACACTGGAGAAACTGTGTGGAGAAGGGGTGTACTGTATCCCTACTGGGTTTTCAGTTAGAAGGGGATAATGAGAGAGAAGCAGTGAAGTTACAGACACCATAATGAGCGCAAATTTCCTCAGGCTGGATGTTAGCCTGTGTGTTCACTCAAAGTTGGAAAACACCTAAGACCACACTGAGCACCTTGGCCTTGAGAGGAGTCACACACAGCAGTGTATGTACTACCAGTCAAGCAGGAAATGGAATATATTCCCATTATTCTATGCTACTCATAAAACTCATCCCTACTACTAGACTTTGGTTGAGGGCGGAGTCAAGATGGTAGTTTGTACAAATAAACTTCTTTGTTTTGTGTACACTAGATCTTTATGCAGTAGTCTAGAACATAAGGATAGGACGAAATAAAAGTATCATTTCCAGAGAACAAATAGAGAATGGTGAAATCCGCGCAAAGAAAAAACAACGGTCATCTTACACAGTATGAATATATAATTTGCAATCTCAGGGGCTTTCCACTTTCTCCTTGTTTGTCAGATCTTTCCTGGTCTCTGCAAAATGGTGAAATTCTCCCCCAGAGACTGATCACAATCGATTTTTTTAAGTAAACTATAGGGTTTTTGTAATATAAAGAATAAGGCTGTCTCTGACATGTAAGGTCCATCTTTGCGTATTCAGATGTGATTTTTTTTTTGACCGAATAAAGGAATTTATATAAATACATATTTGTATTTTCCTAGTTCAGAAGCAGGAACTGTAATTCTTACAGTTATTCTATCTGTTTTTTCAACTCAAGCTTAATATTCTTACAGGTAAGCAATTCTGAACATTTTTGTAAAATCTCAGTTCAGTTTATTGTACTTTAATAAAGATAACCTTTTTTCTATGTTGTAGAAGAAATAGCTTTTCATGGGTACAGATTTTTTATTCACAAGTTCTGAACAGTTTAATGAAGAATATTCACAGCTGAACTGGCCTTTTTTGTTCTGTTTTTGTAGAATTTACTGTAGATATCTCAAAAAACTGGACACAGCCCAGCTGACATGAGTATATTCGCAGTGCAAATGGAAGGCAGCTTTTCAGTTTTCTCTAGACGGAAATTTTGCCCCTTTTTTGAAAACACCAGGGTGAGATTATTAAATGGCAAGCACAGGATAAATTTCTCTTTCCTGACTTCAGTCCAGACATTTAAACAGAGAGATGGTTACTGATACTGCTCAGGAAATTGTTCCAATGCAAACAGGTCAATGCTGTCCGCTCTGCTTTTGGTGGGACCGGGCCATCCAAAGGGTTATTATGGGACAGAGACATTCTTTCAAGCCTCAGTGCTGTATTAAGATTTTAGTGAGGATTAATGCTAAGCATTTCAGCTTTTTATTTCCTTCATAATATTTTTTTTTTTAATTTTCACTAGCCCCCTTATTTCAGTGTGAGTTTACAGGCCACCTGTTAGATGTAAAAGGAGGAGTTGTTGAATTTAAGAAGTATTCCACTCTTTTCTTTCCAGCTTAAAGCTCCCAGTTACAAGGCAACCGCCCTGCTTTAAGGAACACCACCCACTGCCCTAGCTCATGGTTTGCTGCAGTCTCTCTCCAGTAACTCTGGACAGGTGCCACATCTACCTATCAAGTCTTTATAATTCAGGAGGCATTAGGAAGCTAAATTTTTGGTCTTGTAGCTAACTGTTTCTTGAGCTTGTCTTTCTTTTTCAGATTACAAAAATATCAAGATTGTGTAGCAGGTACCACTCCTGGAGCGATACCGAAACTTTCAGTTTGGAAGGATCACAAATCCTGCTTCCAGGTGAAGGGGAACACCGCTGGTGTTAGCACAGCCAGTCCCACTGGGAACGCATCTTTGGAGCCAAATACTTCTCTGAGTGCCTCTTTAGTCCTTCAAGATTGGTTCTGAAGATACTCTCTGAACTAACTGAAGCATAAATATGACAGCAGATAGCTAATCATTAGGAAAAGTTTACCCATTGCTACTGGATGTGCGTTCCAACTCTTTCATGCTCTAAGTATTTACCTTTATGGTTGTTTTCTAGGTATATCACTCCAGCAAGGCCTGAAAGTTATTCAGATTCCTGTGTCCCAAGGATGTGAAATAAATGTAAGGAAAAGCATCAGGACAACTTTCTGCTTAGTCCTTGGTGGATAAGAAACAAAATATCACTCACTCACTTTTTTCTAGAAGTTGATTCTCCTCTCCTCTCCTCTCCTCTCCTCTCCTCTCCTCTCCTCTCCTCTCCTCTCCTCTCTTCTTTTTTTAATGGCAAGACATGCAGAGCAGGATCAAGTTCAACTTATTTTACAAATCTAGGAGTTAAATGGCTAAACTAGTTTTCCAAGGCTCCTTTTATTGACCGTAGAAGGAAACAACCATTTCAAAGGAAAAGTTGCCTGATCTGAGATGCTTATTTTAGTATGAAATGAACAACCTTCTGGAAGTTCCTGTTACTCTTTATTGAACCATGAACAGTTTAAAAAGAACTGCTAAAACTCATTAAATAATAGATAAGGAAGTCCTATACAGGTGACATCAGAGAAAGCTGCCAAACCGCACTGAACGCAAAACTTTTTTGTCCCACCCCTAACCAAAACTCTCCCAATTTCATCATAAAGGCAGACAAAGGAATAAAAGAAGTCCAGATCCAAGGAAGATCATGAAAGCTCGTTCAACTCCAGTTCTCAGGGAAGTTTAGTGCATTGCGCACAGCCCTCCAAGTATCTCAACCTGCAAAGCAAGCAGGAGCAAAAGGAACTGTGCACTGTTTCTGAAGATGTAAGCAATGGATGAAATTTCCCTCTCACTTTTTTTTTTTCTTTCCCCCCTGAGAAATACAGCTGTTTGTGGTGAGTCATAACACCAAATGCCCAAGGTTGCATATGAAAGTAGGAAGACGGTCTGTTTACCATGACCTTGTAACTAAGGATATAGTCTACGATGCTTTTTTTCCTATGACCCAAACCAAAACATACAAAATTTGAGACAAAGACATAACACGTTATTTGATTTTCTTAGCAGTAGTTTCCATCTCTCCTTCACCTTTCTGGGTGATTTGAGACTATCTGCTGTCTCTGCCACCGCAGAATGATCTTATTTATGAGGTGCCATGTCGCTCACGGTACCTGGCAGTATGTGCCATGGAGTAGTGACGGATCTAGAGAGCTCCTGTCTACAGGATGTGCAATTTGCCTGCAGAAATTCCAGGAAACAGTCTGCTTGCTGTGACCTCAGAGCAGCCATTTCAATCTACCACAAACCATCTGACAATAGAATTGTATTTACACGATACACACGTTCACTAGGCTTTTTTATTACTACCTGCTAGTCACAGATGATGAGAATATAATCTCTCTCTCAAGCTCTGTCCTCTGGTTGAGTGACTGCTTGTTCCACTTTTCAGTCAACAGCTGCTAAACCCAAATATTTATCCCAAATGTTTACTTAAAGGGGCAAATTATTTCCGTTATAAATAATTAATCCAACAGCATTTTTCTGACCATGCTCATTCAGGTAAAGAGCAGCTCTATACATTAGGAGCTAACAGGGCTTTAGCTCCTTATTTAGACCAAAAAAAAACCCCACAAACCTCTGAAAGTTACTACTCACATTATTTTTAATGCAACAATTACTTTGCAGCCACTGAGAAGATTACAACTGATCCCCCAGAACACCTCTACCAGCCTGAATAGGCGGACTCCATCCTGAACAGTCCCTGTTCCAGGTGAGTAGGAACTATTTTCTGACACTGAAAACACACCCAAACATGCCTCAGGAGGCAGTCTTCAATTCTTGCTGTGACCGCCACTATGCTAAATTGTTATGTCCAAATGATTTTTTTTTTTTAATTGTGACTTTTATTCTTTTTTTTTTTTCCACACGGTTGGTGAGCTCAGGTTATAAGATAAAAGCTAGTCATGTGCAGAAGTAACTCTCACCGCCTCCTGATTGTAATTTTCTTCCTTGTTTGCTGTCTAGCAGGAAGGGAGGGAATAAGCAGACACAAAGCACTGACTGTCTCTGCTCTAGGTAAGGGTGGATTTAGAGATTTACTGAGATTCAGAGAAGGTGAAAGAAAGATGATGTACATACTGGGATTTTATTTTTTTCATATGGCAGTGAAATCTGTACTCCCTTCCCTCTGAGAGAGCCTTTTTCAGTGAGTCATCTCTACAGCTATCACTTCCGTGTTGAAATGGCTTGAATTATTACAGTGCTTGAAAACTGAAAAAGAAAGATGGCAAGCAAATTATCCTTAGTGTATGGATTGGTTGTGTAATACTGCTGTTCATTAAACACCAAGAATGGTTGCATTGATCATTTAAAGACAATTTGAACTACAAAGGAATTGAATATGACTTTACTGGGGATGCAAAATGGCCACAGTCAAAGCCTTCTTAAAATTTAATAAGCTGTCTGGACTTTTACGGTCTGGCAATCAATTTTGGCAAAAAGAAAGTTACAGTGAGGTATGCTCTAAGTAGATCAGATGAGGAGAGGAACTCAGTCACATCCTGATCTCCAAGATTGTCCCTTGGCAGTTTTTAACATACTTCTGATCACCTTAATCTCTAATGTAGTAATTTCCACAAGTGTTTTTGTGTTACTCTCGAATGTCCTTTAGATGTCAAAACATAGAATAACCCATCACTTTGTTGTAATCCAACTGATGTGCCAAATAATATTCAGTCAGATAGCAACATTCCTGCTCCTCCATCACCAGTAAGATTGTGTCCTGGCAAGCCGTTTGGCTCCTACTACAGATTCCAGAAATCAAAGTGCTGCCTGAAATACTTTATTCACTCATTCTGCCATTGTTTTCCTTCAAATTTGGGATCTCCGGATGTGCCTCCAGATCTTGTGTAAACAGATTGAGGCTTTGTTTATTTTTGAAATAAACAAAATCCAGCCACAGTCTGCCTAGCCGACATCTTCTAGCTGGAATGGCATCTTTGTTCCCATAAAGAACACAACAAATTGAAAAAAGCATAAGCAAAGCTTCCATGCAAATAGCAGATTCAGCTGCAATGAACATTTGCTGAACATTCTGTATTTTTCAAGACCTTTTTATTTATATTTGTACTTCACTCTTTAAGTGTTATAGAAAAAAAAATCTTCTGCAATACTACTGAAAGCACTGATTGAAAAAAATATCTAAAATTAGAAGACAATCAAAAAGTTCTTTGCAGATCTACAGCCCTAGTTTGCAGTTAATGACTGCTCCTTCTCACTGATTGAAAGAGATTTTGTCATTTTAGCAGCATTTTAGCCTATTACCAGGCAATTTGCTCATTTAAGAGATACTTAGACTCTTGGTCATCGATAAGAAGATCATAAGGGCTAATATTCTCATCAGATAAGGAAAATGTTTAATTCACTTCCATTCTTTCAGTTCAAATTTCATTATCGGACCAAGATAACATCTATGGCCTGTAGTTTCTTAGTCCATTATGGGCTGGGAATACAGGACCACTTAAAATACTTAGTATAGTTTCCTCTTGAGCTAACAACTTTCCCTCCTCAAAACATAAACTTCAGTAACTCAGAAACAACTGAGAAGGTGTTCCAAAACTGATCCTCTTATCCTGGCAAATATAAAGGCTATAAAATTCCACCTTCATTTGAGATTTTATCAGCACATGAAATTAGAGAACTAGAAGGTTGCAATCAGTATTTTTTTTTAATAATTTGGGTGCAGATATGAGTAACTTCCCTAATCAAGAGAAGATACTTGAATTTTACTCTCAAGCCTGTATAACGATTGTTTCTTTTCACAGCATTTGTAAAACCAAATGCTTTTTAGACAATTTACCAATAATCTGGTGGTCATCACTTACTTGAATTTACATTAACTTACTGCCAGTTTGTATTTGCATTGTTTTTTAATAAATAAATCAGATCCTATTAATTTCTACCTGAGTTTTTGCTTATTATTCCTAACTCTTCTTTTCTGTTATGTGACCTTCCAGCATTTTTTGTTTGTTCCAGCATTATTAATATTATAATAATATTGTAATATAATATAAAATATAATGTAATAATATAATATTAATAATTCCAGCATTATTTTGTTTGTGTTTTGCCCACCAGGTTTCTTTCTCATTTGTTATTATCAGCTTGTTTCTGTACCTAGTTAATATTTTTCCTCTTGAGTCCTCACATCTGCTCACAGCATTCTCAGCTTGTGGTTTGGAAAGACTGTAAATAGAACTAAAAGCATTTTTTCCCCCATCTATTCTACTGTTCAGGGNCTGGCAAATATAAAGGCTATAAAATTCCACCTTCATTTGAGATTTTATCAGCACATGAAATTAGAGAACTAGAAGGTTGCAATCAGTATTTTTTTTTAATAATTTGGGTGCAGATATGAGTAACTTCCCTAATCAAGAGAAGACATTTGAATTTTACTCTCAAGCCTGTATAAAACAATTGTTTCTTTTCACAGCATTTGTAAAATCAAATGCTTTTTGGACAATTTACCAATAATCTGGTGGTCATCACTTACTTGAATTTACATTAACTTACTGCCAGTTTGTATTTGCATTGTTTTTTAATAAATAAATCAGATCCTATTAATTTCTACCTGAGTTTTTGCTTATTATTCCTAACTCTTCTTTTCTGTTATGTGACCTTCCAGCATTTTTTGTTTGTTCCAGCATTATTAATATTATAATAATATTGTAATATAATATAAAATATAATGTAATAATATAATATTAATAATTCCAGCATTATTTTGTTTGTGTTTTGCCCACCAGGTTTCTTTCTCATTTGTTATTATCAGCTTGTTTCTGTACCTAGTTAATATTTTTCCTCTTGAGTCCTCACATCTACTCACAGCATTCTCAGCTTGTGGTTTGGAAAGACTGTAAATAGAACTAAAAGCATTTTTTTCCCCATCTATTCTACTGTTCAGGGGCGGGGGGGGGGGGTGGTGGTGTTAAGACTGGCAAAATGTAGGTATGGGAAATAACTGTGGGCATGGAACAACTCTGAAGATTATTTCCTCTCCCTTTTTCTGTTTAGATAAATCAATATGCACAACAAGGCCACGTGGATGATAAAGTTGCTGACAGAAATGGCAACTCAAAGCAGTAAAATATACATTAGATATATAAAAAAAATAGCTTTCTATGAAAGGATGGAAGACAGGACTCAAAAAAAGCATCTCAGGTTATCCATACAGCAAAGTACACTCAGAAAATTTAACCAAGGCTGTACAAGTCCATTAATACTGAGCAGGACTAATGACTGAAGGCAACATAAATGGCTTAACTCTAGGCCTGGGAAGCACTTTGCTCTCTGCAAATAGATAAACGTATGCACTTGTGGGAAATACTGTTGCAACTCTCCATCAACAGCATAGCACATACCAGTGCCAGGCCTTCTGAGGGAAACGTGGTTTTGTTTAACAGAAATGGAAGTGAAACACCTGTAACTCTGGCTCACACCCTCAGGGTGTCATCAGGCTTAGGAGCACCAGGATGCCTGTATACAGCGAGTCTCTACAGCCATGGGGACCAAGGCAGTGGTGGTCAGGCAGACCATCCAGCGCTGTGATGCCCGCATCCAAACATTATGTCCAGCATCCATTATGATTCCATGGGATTGAAGTGACACCACTTGTGAAGTCCTCCTCATGTCTCCTGGGTTCTTCTTAGGCTGGCAACCATGCAGATTTTTGGATATGCAAAAATTGTAGCCTTGAGCAGCTGATGGTGATCAGTGTCTCCATCCTGTCCCACCTCTGTGAGTCATCAGGATTTCTTCATTGCTCTTTTCCTCCAGATCTGGGTGTCTTGTGAAACTGCAGGAAGATGTGCTGGGGTCTTGATGACCTGCTAATTTGGGTACCATTAGCACAGGCCATGCTGAGAGCCCCTTATCTGCTGGTGCCCCCACGCCCAGACATCACCATTTATTCTCTATTCACATCAATTCCAGCCTCTCTATTACCACTGTCTACACCCAGAGGCAGAGAAAACAATCTAAATTATTTAGATTACAAGAGTACTAGCCCTAAGAACCACAGGCTCTGCTGCTGAGTGGGGTAAGTGATGTAGTGATGAAGGACCGGGAAAAGGCTGAGATACTCAAAGCCCTCTTTCCCTGGTTCTTTACTATCAAGGTCAGCCCCTCAGGCCTCACAGATTTCTAGGCCTAGTGGCAAAGTTTGGAGGAGGAGATGACTATCAACTACAGAGGAAGGTTGAATTAGGGCCACTTAAGCAAACTAGGTGTTTACAAGTCCTCAGGGCTGGACAGGAGGTGCTTGTAAAGGTGCTGAAGAAGCTGGCTAATGTCATTGTGCTGATTCCTATCATCTTTGAAAGGCTGTGGCAATCAGATGGGATTTCCAGTTACTGGAAGAAAACAAATGTCACATCTATCATCAAAGCAAGGTGCAGGAAACGACGGGACAGTCATCCTTACCCAGCCTCTCTCTCAGAGAAGATCATAAAGCAAATATTTCAGTCAGCCATTTCAGGGATGATGAAGGGCAAGGAGTTGATTTGGAAAAAAAAAAAAAAAAACAAAACAGTGCAGTTCTACCAACATGATTGCCTTCTACAATGAGATGATTTGTTCTATGATTGTGGTGATAAGAGCAGTGCACATTGATTTTAGCCACATTTTTGCCACAGTACCCATAGCATCATTGTAGTCCAGTAGGGGAGGTATGGACTGCATTAGTGGACAAGGTGGGTGGAAAAGACTGTGAATCACTCTACTCAAAAAGCAGTGGTCAACAGTCTAAAATGAAACTGGCATCTGGTTATGAGTGGTGTTCCTCATGGCTGAGTAAGGGGGTGAGACTAGATGACCTCTAGAGGTCATAAATTATTCCATGATTCTGTGATCAAGCCTTGCAGGGCACTCAGCAGTATTTGGGTCCTCATATTGAAACCACAAGTCATGTAGGTTTCTGTGGGTTAATGGGTTAGGCTGCAGGCCAGGGTCAGTACCTTCCTTGATTCTGAGCTTGTGCGGCTGAGTCTGCGGGATGTGAAGAGTCAGTGCATCAAGAAGTGTTTCCACTCTTCTCACCGTGAGATCTTCTACTAGGGTGCCCTGACCAGCTCTCACCTTCCCCCAACTCCAAAACACAAGCATTGCTTGAAACCAATACATTCCGTGCTTCCTGATTTCGGGTCTTACAGTTGAGACCAAGAGGTGAAAACGAACCGACTTTGCAGGAGGATTTTTAACCAGGATCATTTTCTACTTCAGGCCCACAGCATTTTCATGGAAGCGCTCTCTGTTAGTGTCCCCGTCTCATGCAGCATTTCGCTGTAGGACTCACGCAGTGCATAGCCTTTGACTCCAGCGGCTCTGGGTTAAAACAGTTAACACTAGCCCAGGAAACTTGCCTCTTTCATGTACCCTTTACTTACCTCTCTCTTTGTATTTTAAAATTAACTAATTAATTAAATTAACAACTGGTTTCTTTGTTTCCATCTGGGGAACATACTCTGCTCCAGCTCCCCTCCCAAAAGTTAAACATCTCTGAACAAGCTTTCATGAGATGCGGGCATTTTATTGTTCTCTTTACACAAGATCTGGTCAGATACTGTTGGTCATTAAAGGCTGTTGTACGCAGCCAGCAGAAACGATAAGGCTACCCACAGACTTCACAATTCAAACACAATTCATTAGCTTTAGACACATTTTCCAAATCTTCGTATGCTACATGACTACTTTAAAGCTTTGTTGTTTTTTTTTTTCCCCCATAAAAATATGCTTCAGCTAGGATGGAATATGCACATTAACTATGTTGCTGGAGAAATTTCCTGCTGCATTTAATAGTGCTGTAACAATTTCACAGTTAGCTTTCTGGATTCTGCTGACCTGTGAAAGCAGCTTGTACCACTCCTCTCTCCTGTAGGCTTTACTAAGGAGGCAAAGGCGTTTCTCGAGACTCTTTCAAAACACTTCTGTTATTTCTTAGGTGATTGCAATAGTTCATAGTGAATGTAATGTTTATGTCGCTTTTACCAACCATGCTGCATTGTTTTATCTCGTGTTGGGTATCCGAGATACTAGATTGGATTTGGTCTTTAAAGGCTGTGTTATGCTTGGTTAAATGGCTCAAAACAGACTGGTTGAAAATCCCACAGATTTGGACAGCACAAAGCACAATACACGTTTTATTCCCATTCAGTGGTTCGCTGGAAACATCTTAAGCAAAAGTTTTTTTAATTTATTTTTTTTTAATTGTTTCACCAAGGTCCCAAACACAACCAACTCAGGACTTAATCTCTGCGAGGGCTTAGTTTTCCTAATTTCAGTCGTATGGGATCAGATTTAAACCACCATTCTTTTTTTTCTTTTTTTATGGGCTTTGCAAGGGCGAACTGAAACTTCTTTCATACGCTCTTTCCCTTTAGAAAGCTCTCGCCAGGTGACTGCCTTCTGCCTTTCCTGCAGCGTTGGGGCGAGAAGAACAAACTTAAGAGAACCCCAAGGTCTCGTTCCGCCCCCCCA
>VUYV01000009.1:7243801-7289256 GCA_008711295.1 Anarhynchus alexandrinus | reverse complement strand
GCCAGCCGCCCGCCGCGGCGCGGCCACGGTCGGCAGTCGCCCTGCCCGCCCGCCTCGGCTCCCGCAGCCGCCGGGCGCCTTCCCGGCCAGGTGCAGGACGCCCTCCTGGCGGGGATGGAGATAAGGGGGGGGAGCTGTAGCGGCCCCGGGGGAGAAGGTGAGGCCGCCCGCCCCAGGCAACTTGCAGGTGCTGCTGTCTGGCGGCACAGGGAGCCCGCTGCTGTAAAGACGAAGGTGTCCATCCCCTGCCCTCAGAGGGGTTTTAGCTCTCCAGAAAAGTATGGAGAGCTTTTTGGCCTTCACTTAATTTTTTTTTTTTTAATTAAAAAAACCCCAAACGAATGTATTCATACTGCCGTACTTCTGGCAAATGGTAATGCCTGCAGTTAAAAACAGCAGTTGCACCGAAGCATATAAAATAATTAATTTCGGCAGGCTTTGACGGCTCAGAATTGCTTATACGCATTCTCAATTTTGTCTTGTACTGAACAGTAGGAAGCTTTGCGGTCTTTTGATTGTTCACTTAGAAAAATGGGATTTGTACGGTAGGAGACACTCAAAAACATTTAGAAGTTTGTGATGTGTCATAATGTGCTTTTCAGAAAGCTCTCTAATTGGAGGGAGCGTTCGGAAGGTGGAAGGAAGAAGGAAAAAACATACCGCTTCTGATTCAAAGTAGTCTGCACGTCTGATCAGAAAAAAACTTGTGACGTTGTTTGGGATAGTATTGACATCCTGAGCTAAAATTACTGAACTTCAGTGGATGAAACATGCATCGGTTTCTTTGCAACGCAACACTGTAAAAATATGAATTTTAATTATAATTAATGAAGCGTCAACGGTATTCCTGAAATAACTCTTGAGATGCAGGTGCAAGACTACATGATCTAGCGATCTTGTTTGAGGACACGGCATTTCTGAAATCTAAATTGTCCAATGTGTTGGCTTGCCGTATAAACTAAGGAAGTTGGAACATCCGCAGTCAGTGAAGCAGCAGTCATGCCTCCCAAGGGTGTTGTGAAAATGCTGTATTGGAACAGCTTTTTTTTTTTTTTTCCAGGCTGTAATTAATCTGGTTGTAGGTGGTATTAAACGCTTCTTGCTATGTATAGTGCTGATGCTGTCTACATTTCATGCTTAATCAATTTTGATGTGTCAGTCTGTATGGAAAAAAGAATTTTTTTTTTTAATTTTATGGACTGTAAAAGTACTGAGATACTTCTGAGCTACCATGGTGCCACCCCCTGCCCCCCCCATCAGTGAATCAGTTGAAGAAATACAGTTATTTGAGAAATCTAACCTGTTATAAGTGCATTTATTGTGTTACATGACAATTTGGTGTGGAAAATATGTATGGGTAACAGCCATCTTAGAATCAGTTTTAGTCTTTAGGAGGTTTTTAGCATAGTTCCATGTTTATCCGCCTGATAAATATGATGTTTCAATTGATCACGTAAGTTGTTTGCCTTTCTGGTAACTAACCCCCAAAGAGTTTTAAGTTACTCTTTGAAAAGCTCTTGAAGGTTGGGAGAAATCCAGATGACATGTTCTGGGGAGATTTTTCGTTATATTATCTATCATTCTTTCCTTAAAAAACTTGCAGATGTTAGCCATCGAGTTAGGAGGGATTGCCAACACTCATCAGGAGAAGAATAGAATAAACTTTTAATTCTGTCATTTTGATAGGTTTGAGAAGTACAGTCCACAAGATGATAAGCTGCAAAGTATAAAATGCTGTGCTAGGAAGAGGCTATCAGCTGCTCAAATAGAGGTGTATGGGCAGCACAGCTGTAGGAAATAATCCAGGAGTCCTAGCCACAAATTAGTCTGAATAAACAGCATTATGCAGCTGGCAAAAGTGGGTGCTATCCTGGGATATGTTGATCCAATTTAATTACAAAAGGCTTTTATTTTTTTTCTTTTTGATTGCAATTTTGTGTCTAATCTTGAGTATTAAACAATTCAAAAAGTACACAGGAAAGTAGTTAAGTGGATTGAGAGGCTGAGAACCTATTACTGATGCAAAAAAATAAATAAGTATTGCTTTTTTTGGGGGGTGAAAAAGGCTGGAGGGGGTGTGTATGTAAGAAAGATCACAGAAGCATATTTTTTTTTCTTTAAAAAACTTTCCGTTTTCTCTGTGGTTAAGATGTAAGTTAAGAGGAAGTAAATTGTAGTGGGCGAGATTTAGGTTAAATATAGGCTGGAAAGTTTTTACCTATAACAGTCAAATTACGTAGATTGTTCAACAAGTTCCCATTATTGGAGGTTTTTATTGGATTAAAGAAGAAGCTGGCGAAGATAATCTAGACACTTGACAGAAAAGGGATGTACGATGAATTTTAGGACTAGGAAAGAGTCTAAAATTCTACTGCTATATTTCATCAGATATTCAGGGATTTACTTAATTGTTTATATAGATTATAATTACTGTTATCTTCCTGTGTATATGTGCCTTTTTAGTGGTAATTTATAAATGGCAGTGGTATACGTAACATCTGACACTGTGCTGAAGGTATTTAGTCATGGTTATGAAAATCAGATCAACAAAACTGTGTTTCCACTGGTTGGAACACCATGAGGCTATTTTGTATTCATTCTGGCTTTGCTCATTCACTACTTAATTTGGTAGAAAGTTTTAAGGAACCTTCTGTTCTGAGTCTGGAGATAACACTGACTTTTCACATCCAGTTTATTCATTGGCTTTTAATTAAGTTGCTTTGTAATTCTGGACAATTGTGGATTCTTTTCTTGTTTAAAAGTCTAAATTTAATCATGGATTAATTTGGCTGCCTTTCAGGTGTGATGGAGAACATAGACCTGTATTTGACTAATAAATTTCTCTCAAATAATGGCTTATAATATTGAGCTTCACCTTTTTTTAAGTACAGCACTACATTGCATTTACTGAAGAAACAATGGACAACATAATGTAGCCTGTTCATGAAAGTAATTAATTTTTTTTTTTTCCTTTTAATTGAGTTTCCATTCTGGAACTTATCCGTCATCTTAACACTCTGAGCCCTTCAAATTAATCGTACATCGGCATTTGAGAAGTGAGGGTTTCTAGAAAAAGTGAATTTTTAGCTGCAACTTCTCAATTGGTTTAAGCCATTCTAATGTGGGTGGCTGTTGAAGGGTGGCTTTCTTCTTTGGAGCTGACCCTGGCTGGCCACACAAGCAATATTGTTAGCCCAAGAGAGCGAGTAGGAGTAGGCATGCTCATCCTGCTACTTGCAGCCCATAAGGAGGGGAGAGAGTTCCTGCTGCTTTTCTTTGTGCCCTCTTTTCCCCCAGTGCTGTGCTGAGCACTGTCTGCTGCTTTGGCTTACAGGAATGTAAAAAGAAATGCAGGCACCAGAAAAAACGATGGATTTCTTATCAGACTCTTTCCTGACATGCTGTAAGCACTGGCACCACTGCAAAGAGAGAGGATGGGACGGCGCAGGTGTGGTCAGCAGTACAGAAGGGTGGCCTGCCTCCTGTGATGGCATGAGCCTAGCTGTCTGTAGATGCACATCACGAAGGTGACTGTGAAACTGCGGTAGTGACCTTTTTGGGCTTGAATGATCCATTTGGAAGTTGGTGGTTGTGTGTGAGACTTCATGTATGGTGGAGTAATACAAAGAGTGCAGTGATTTTGGTCATGTAGCAAAATGATCTTTGTATCATTATTTTGGCATGCACTGGTCTTAAAAGGTTGAGAGCTATGAGACTTCTGTCACTTCCCTAGCAAATTGCTTTTTAAGGCTAGTTGATTTCTCTATTGATGAAAAATGAGTATTTCAGGCTTTTTTTATTCCATTACTTCTATTTGTTTGTCTCGAGTCAAGCTCTTCGTGATCTGGTCTTACCATTTCTGTTGGGAGGACAGAAATCTTGAGTCCTTTCTCCACTAATGGATGTCAACTTCAAGCTGTCATTTACTTTCTGTCAGCATCTCCATGCAGTCATCTGTCCCTGAAATCTAACTGGTTTCTGTTCTGTTCTCAGTTTTGTTAGGTTTTTAATTTCTTGGCATTTTTTTTTTTATTTTAGTGGTAATGAATAGGAGAAACCCAACAATAGGAGCAATCCAGCAGAGAAACCTTGTGCACCAAGGTTTCCTGGTTTTGATAGCTCAATCAGCAGTTGTAGAATTGTCGTAACTACAAGATACACCTAAACCGGCTGTAGTTGGCTGGATTTGTAGAGGTTTTTGAAACAAAGATGAAAAACCAGTCAACCAGGAAAAATCTTGGCCTTTATGTAGCTGAGTGGCATTGGAATCCCACTCAAGAGATAAAATCTCAAGCACTGGTAACTTCCTTCGCCCATAGCTGAGTATTTTTGCCTTACAGCCTTGCAGTGTTTTCATTGTAACTCTTCAGTGCTTCTGCTGGTTCATTCTGCACCTTCTCATGTCCTGTGAGCTTTTTTTCTTGACCATCAGCTTCACCTCTTCTGAAGATTTCCCTGGTCTTACTGTTGGGAATTAACCAGGTTATTTAGCTGATGTTTTCTTTTTTGTGTCTTGCAGTAGTCTGTAGTAGACCCTTTCTTAAAAAAACCCTCAGTGCCCCTCCCTGAAATTCTTTGACTCAGTATCATCCCTCCATCAGCAGGTTTTTGTGTTGTCCTTTCAGCTATAAGCTTTCTGAAGAGAGCTCTGCTTTTCTGGGGACCTCCTACCAGATTCTGGCTAGCTGCTCCTACGCAACTTGGGCATGACTCATTTTCTTCTAACTAACCTCAGTGATACTGATCTATCGTAACTGGGTTGAGCTGCCATGGATTTTGTCAAAGGAGGACTGGACCAAATGACAGAGGCAGTTGATCTTGATAAGATTTCCCATGATGATACTATCACTGTGAAAAACACCTAAAAATGTAGTTTCCTTTTTTTAAAGTTTGTATGAAGTAAGCAATTTGATATCCTTTTAGTCGATTTTTAGCTTGCGTTCTGTAACTTGTATGTATTAAATATCTGTTGTCAATTAGCTTCAGGGGAGAGGAACATACTGCAAAGAGCTGTGATGTTGTGGGAAATCTAGGAAAATTACTATAGTTGTCTTTTTTTGGTCATTTTTAATGCATTGCTAAACCCTCCTTATTTTACATAAGAGTTGACTAATTTACTGCAGAAATCCTGATGTATGAGAAGACTTCATTTGGATTGGTCTGTTACATCCTATTTGTGAAATTGGCTTTTTCAAATACAGGAACTCGAGATGATTATCTTGACCCATATGGTATGTGTTAAGAGTAAATAATCACTATTTATGTTGTCCTAAAATAAGCACATATACATTTTACAAACCAAGGTGAGTTTCAAGTTATTACATAAGTTTGTGTTATTCTGCCTTTGGATACTACTAAGTCTCTCCTGTTACTATGGAAACTATCTTTGCATATCTGCAAGGGGGAGGGGGTGAATAAAATGATAATGCGCTGTTAAAATTTAGAATCAGCATAAACAGAATGTGATGATTGTCTGGGTACTATAAAATTCGCATTTGTTTACTTGATTTCTGTGAGCACTTCAAACTTAACTGTAGAGGGTTTATTACTATATCTTTCATGGCCTTTTTTTTTTGTTTTGTTATCCATCTTCTGGACCTTGCTCCTTTTCCTTCCAATCCCAAAAGCACGACATTTTTCAGCGACCTGTTAGAGGAATCCTTAAATCTGTACAATCAAAAGTACTCCAGAGTTTTAACTAAAATCAGTCTTGGAAATTGGAGATAATGTGCTTGTCAGAACAGTTAAGAATTTGAGTTAGCAGCACTTATTATAACAGAACTATTGATTCATTTGAGTCAACAGAATTTGAATTATCAGGTAAGAACCACTGACCTTTTGAATCTCGTTCTTGTGGTCTCTAGCAAAGATTTTTCAGTATATCAGGAGAAAATTTCCTTTCTATGCAGGTAGTGTTACACTACTGCAGGTGAATCTTCTCAGGTGATTCCTGGATGCAGAAGTGGGAGGGAGCCTGTCCCTGGCTATTGCTGCTTGTGTCTCAAACCACAAGTAGCAGCACAGAAACTTGTGTAAATTGGAATGGTTGTGGAGGCTACTTGGACTGGGTGAAGCTTTAACTTCTGCAGTAGCTCAGACTTTATAGAAATGCAAAGATAGCTTTGATCCTTTTCCTCTAGGCAGTGCTTTCTGTTTCCTACGTTTTCTTCTGCATCATGAGGCATTTAAAAACTGTCACCAGCCCAGCCCTCTGGTACTGTCTCCAGTTACAATTTTAATACCCGATTTTTTTTTGTGTGTACTTTGTTTCTGTGGTTATTGTTAATTTGTAAAAAACTTTCACATGCTCATCTTTTAAAACTGAAGTGGCCAATAAACGGTAGTTTATCTCAACCAATTTAAAGCTCTGTTTAGAAGCAAACAAACCTTGTGGTAGAGTATTAATTTAAACAAGTTTTTGTTGAATAAAAATTTGGTGAAGACATTTTGGATTTCTTAGCTCTGTGTAGTTTCTCCTTAAAACGGGAAACTTTCTGTACCTGAAGGTGTGGTATGAATGCTCTTTCTCGCTTTGTGGTTTAGAATAAAGGAAGGGGTTAGTTGTACGTAATTATTAAGCATGCATAGTGATGTTACACAGTTAAAGGAACAGTTTTTTTCAGTTCCGTCAGGTGATTGTGTGAACTGAATTACTTAAAATTCAGAGTTCTCTGCAAGTTAAATATGTTTTTTTAGAAAGAAATTTTTCAGACAAATGTTATTTTATTCTTAATAGTAAATAAATCCTCTGTGTTCCCATTGAGATTGGTCATCAGTAACTCCTGAATGTTTCTTGGGCTTTTTTTCTGTATGTGTAGCATTTGATAAATGAGTGAATGGCTCAGTAAGTGATTTTTTAAACTTTTTTTTTTTAGATTTACACTACAGTCTACATTAACGTGTTCGAATATGTTCAGTGAGCTTTACTAGGAAATTATCAACATAACTTTTGTGAATCTGCTGAAATTCTTTTAATCCCAACCACAGCATTTTACTTGAAATGCATTCCTTTCTCCTGCCCTCGCTAGATGCAGTAAGCAGGTGAATTTTGTTTGTATGCCTAGTTCTAAAGCAAATAAAAAGAATAAGTCTTGCGTTGTTTCTCTCTAGTTATAGTCTGAAAATTACAAGTTTGATGAGCTTTTCCTCAATTTGAAATGCTACCCAGTATTTTTATTTGAAGAACAACAAACAAGAAGTATTATACTGTTAGTAAGTAAACAAAAGGACTCGAACCATGTGGGCTGTGATGATTTTGAAACAAATATGAAAGTTAATTATTCTGAGTAGGAGACTTCATTCTACTGTATAGTTTGCTATACATAAAAGGTTGCAGGATAACTTTTTGCTGTAACGTTTTATGCCTTTATGAACAATTCTGTTGGCTTAAGTTATTTTCATTGCCTAAAGACTTAAAAATGATTTTGAAGTGAAAATGAAACTTTTTTTCAGTGCTAAGTATTGTTTACTCCTTTGCTAAGTATGAAAATTAGACTATATAATATCATGTGGCTCTAATACTTCTATCATGATGTGGCAGGAAGAAAAATTATATTTATATCCTTGCCTACATGTTATTTTTAGTTGCAAATGAAATGCATCACAACAGCTCTGTCTTCCCCAGAGTATATTTTTAATTTTTCTTTGAAAAACTTAACTTTGCCAGCACTATTTTGGAACATGGCTGCCTCAATCTCTTCTCTCCTACCTGGTTCATGTACCCTGAATACATCTACTGAAACACTGCTGTCAGAGCCATGGAGGGTATTGTAGTTACTTTGGAAACAGCGCCGTAATATGTCTGTCTAAAGTAAAGATAAGAGGCAATGAAATTGATTCCATTGACTTCGATGTATGAACCTGTATTACGTATTCTCTGGGATTTTGTTCTAAGACTGCATTTTGAGGAAATTAGTATTTTGGTCTTATGAAACTGCACTCCTGATAATTGGTCTTATTTTGTTTGTGTTACAGGCAGCGATAGGAGACCTGATAGGAGGCTCTGCAGTCTTTGAAGGATGTTGCTTTGTTATTGATTTAAATTGACCTTGGTGTAGGCTGCTGCTGCAGAAAGGGGTGCTCCTCCTTTGTGCTTGTTACTTTCTCTCCCTCCCTCCCTGCCTGTTCTGTGTGTTCCAGCTGCTCTCTTCGCATTATGATGGCTGGAGGTGAGCTAGTTTGGGGGAATTGATTGAGCTGGAAGTTGGTCTTAATTATTTTTTTCAGTAGGATGAGGTCCTTGCTTCAGGTCAGTGCACAGCTGTGCAAGGGCATCTGTGAGAAGATAACAGTATTGACCATTTCAGTAGAAGCCCACGCGTGCCAAGTAAATAGTAAGTGATTGAGAACGGTGGGTAAGGGAGATTTAGCTACCCATGAAAAGCAACATTTTACACAGATGTTATCAACTGTGAAGTTGGAAAATGGCATTCAAAATTGCGAAGGAAATACTTCAGGAATTCATAAAATTTGTAGAGGGAGACTTAGATTAGCAGTAGAGCCAATATTTTAGTAGGGGTTCTTAAAGAGATTAATTATTGTAGATGATAGTAATTTAGATTATAGAAAAAAATCCAGGTTTTGGAATGAAACCTTTGTTTTGGGAGTTAATTTGGTTTTTACCAGTTGATTTATTGTAACAGCGTGTTCATGTCTCAAAACTAAAATAGCTTCCTGGCATAACTGTTTGCTTCTGTAAAACAAAACTGATGAAATGTGATTTTATTAATACATGATAATGAAGACACATCCCATTCTGATTCAGCTGTAGATGTTTGAAAGAAAAAAGAAAAACCCAGCCACCTATCTGAGCTCTAAATGCATCCAGTTGACTACTTTTAAACTTTGTTATAAAAGAATCCAAGTAAAACTGGTTTGTTTCCTTTATTAAGTAAACATCCTTCCTAAGAAACTATGCATCTGCGTTGTGTTTCTTTTTTGCCACAAAAGCACTGGGACACTTGTTTTATGTTGCCTCATGTCTGTTTATAGTATCCTATGAACAGTAGTCAAGGCTGTAATTTCTCTTGATGTTGACGAGTGGTAAGACTTCCTTATTTCAACAAAATGGAAGCTCAGTACACAACCTGGGCTCTTAACAGGTCCACAGAAATTGCTGTTTCTTTACAAAAGGGGGATGAGCAATCACAGGTAAAATGTTACCTTAACGGGAAGGAAAGGGATGCATCTTCTCAGTACTAGATGGTTACAAATGGAGCATTATGCTATTTAGCTTAGAAGCGAGTGGAAGTTTGATGTGTAGTGGGACGATGAAGGGGGAAAACTGCTGTTGCCTGCAGACATCACTGATGGTATTTCATGATACTGTGTGACAGAGTGACGAGGTGGTAGTGTCGAAGTGCAAAAAAGTGGGGCAGGGAGAGAAAGGAGGAAGAAGCTTATTATTCACTACTTTCATACTGTTAAGTGTATACTTGGACTGGATTAAACTGAATAATTGGAGCTCTGACTAGCTGTTGTACTTGAGATTTTTGGGAGTAATAGTGGATTGTTGTTTGGAAAAAGCCTGGTTGTTGTTCAGGAAGAAATACTACAAATTGTGAAGAAAGGAAAATAGTATACTAATCGTTGTCACTTGAAAGGATATGTAAAACTACGAAAGGTATGAATAAAGCTTGCCAGTGCTTTTGTATATATGTTTTTGGGTATGAAGAGATACTAACACTTGCTGGTTTTAAAAGACCTGCCCTGTGGCTGTAGTTTTTCGGAAGCTAAAGTCAATATATGTTGGCAGCTGTGGTTTAGGCCTTCAGCCTGTCACCTCTATCTCATGCTGAGCAATTTCACTTTAGTTGTTGGGTTCATTTTCTGCTGGAATAACTTGCTGAAATTGGCTAAGCAAAGTTCAAATGAACCCTAAACTGGAAGCAAGGAAGGCCAAGGAGGTGGAGAGAGGGAGGGAAGGAAGGATGGAAGAGCCCTGTGGCAGCCAAATGGGTTTCAGGTCTTGGTGAGGATGTGGTAGACCTCTTTGAAATCAGGAGTATTATAAAGGAGACAACTATAGGAAGACTGGTAGTTATTTTCATGCTATGAAACCTGGGGCATTCATTGAAAATCAGAAGGTGGTTTAAAAATAGATATATCCCCCATTTCCCATTTTCCTGGGGGAAAGGAGAGAGCACACCTGTGCGAACAGGTAGTATTAAACTGTGAATATCATTGCAATGGACTGTTTTGCAAACCAAAAGTACATTGTTTCAGGGTAAAATTGTTCTTGCCATCACCCTTTGTAGTGCACCATCTGCTAACTGGTGCTGTGCAATGTTGAACTAGATGGACACCTTTGAATCAGTGTGGCCAATTCATATGCTTTTGCTAGTCTTCTGTGAAACTGCAAAGTTACAGTTGTGGTGTTTCAGTCAAGACAGTTTGGCAGATACTTGCTGTTTTCAATTAGCATTTCATTTTTGGTTTTATGCAAATGTTTAAAGTGATTGCTAACATAGGAAGAATAAGGGTAAAATGGTTAAAGGAGAATGTCAATGTTATAGTAAGATGCATCATAATTTCTACAATAAGTTTTTGGGAGGTGTTACTAAATGGGGGTTTTCAACTTGAGGACTGGCAGAATTTTTGCTGGCACTGACTCGCTTTGTAAATTGATTTTATTGAACTGTATTTCTTCTGTTGATTTGTATTGGTTTGCATTGTCCTAAATGGTATCCTAAGGCTGACATTTCCTTCCTGCCAGAAATTAGTAAAATTACAATGACTTTTTTGTTTTTTATTTTTTCACCACTTTTAGTTTTCTATGCCTAAAATGCTGTCAGCAGCAGATTAACATTCTTACAGAAGCCAAAGAACAAGACAGTCATTGTCTTGTTACCCAAATTATTTCATTTATTCTTTAAATACGAAAGTAGTAGTTGATTATTCACTTGAACAGATTATTTTTTTTTTAAGTTTGAGCACAAATGTTTTAATAAGTGCTTCTTTAATTCTGGTCATTTGTTATTCTAATACTGTGTTTTTTGGGTCTATGAAATGTTTGAGAAGACTTTAGGCAGAGGACTAAGCATACCAACTGAAGATACTGAGTTTTCAGAATATTATAATAATGTTAACCTGCTTAAAGTCTAGATATAGTGCCTTGCTATCTGTGATGAAAGAACCAGTCTCTAGTCTTTTGCCTTCAGATCTGACTGTGGGTGAAGTCAAGATTTTAGGCAGCTGTAGTGTTGACAATTTTGAAGATCAATCAACCCGTTACTGAAGATCAGTCAACCCATTTTGCCTTGGAAAATGAGCTTTAACTCTGTAGCTTCTACCAGACCACTCTTATTTGCAGGGTGTTGAGGGAAGATAACTTCAAATAACTTTTCAGACTTTTTGGCCTTTTGTCTTTTTGTAATTTTTCATTTTTTCCTCCAAAAGGTTTCCAAGGCCTATTGGAATGAAAATTATTGTTTCACGGATTCTTGTATAATTGTGAATACTTCAAGTGAAACTATCTGGTCTTGCTGTGGGTTCTGCTCTGAAAACTCACTGCAGAAATGTTTCATGAATATGTCTAGTTCAGTTTGATTTCTTCAAAACTTTTTTTGGTGTACACAATAAAAATGAAAGTGGAAGTGAAACACTGCTAGTAACAAGGATGTTTTGCACATGAAAATTAAGAGAAGTATGGTGTTTTAAAGGAGTAAAAATTCAGCTTGCTTTTCTACGTCTGTGCTGTATTTTCAGTGCTCACAAAGGACAAGCTTAACTCTGGTCTGTTTATTGGGATTTTAGTAAGAGCAGGTTAGAAGCAGGAAGGAGCATGTATTTCACTATCAAGACAGAGCTATAATTATGTTTTCCTTGGCAAGTTTTGCTTTCATAATTTTGGAGAAGATGAACTTAAATATGAAGTTCTCTGGCACACGGATGAGAATTGGAAGCATCAGCTGTAAACTGCTGTGGAAAACAACAGCATATGTCCTGGGATCACCACGGAGGCTGACATTTGTACAACTGCTTGGATGTTTCAAAGAGCACCTTCTGTTTGGCTAGGTAGTGAATTTAAGATCAGAACTTGAATATAAATCATTCTGTATTGTGTGGAACTAAAGCATATAATGCATTTCTCCAAGTATTTTACTTCTCCCCAGGGTTATTGGTTACCTAGTATAGAGCATAATTCCTGGATATTTTCTTAATCTTAGCATGTGAGTAAGTGTGAGCATGGTGGAGAGTGAATTATGACGTTCATACTGGTGGCAGGTACGGGTGCCAACACTAATAATGAAGTTCTCAAAGTATTGCAGTTGTAAGTGCTAGGGCTAGGTAAATACTGTACTTTTCCTGTGCATCTTGTCCAGGAGTTATAAGTAGCCTGTTATATTTGCATGAATAATGAGCCTTTGACTCTGATGTTCACTTGTTTTATGAAGTAGCCTCACATGATCGTCTCGTATTTCTCACATAAAAGTATTTTGAAACTTTCTTCCTCTTTGGCCTATCTCAAACTTTTGTTAAACACAGGCTACTTCAAAGTACAAGTTCTAGTTAGTTGGTTTGTTAAACAGGCAAATGCCCTTTATTTTACTGATTGCATGTTAGTCACTTTCTGTTTACTAATTGAAATGGATATGAAGTTTAGTTGTAATGAAAACAACCTCAATTATTTCTTTCCTAACCTAAAAGATTTTAAAGGTAATTGGGTATACCTAGATATCTGAATATGAGCTGAATACTTCTGCTATCAGAAATTATATTTTATTTTTGTTAAGGTGTCATCATCCAAAGGATGACTTTCAAGCGTTCTCTAGCTCTTGTCTGCTTGTAATTCCTTTCAGAGGAAAGTGGGGCTGGATAATGATTTGGATTTGGCAGGGCAGGGAGGAAGCTTTGCTGTTGGCCTCTATGCTGCTTCCAGAAGGGGTTGAAGCACGTGGGATGGTTACTGGTGGGGTACAGCACCCGGAGTGGAGGGAAGCAGCCAGCCCCAGCAGCAGCTGTTGGTGCCCACACTGGATAATTCAAGCAGTGAGTCTGCTTCCTTCTCCTTGGCTTTTCTGCCTGGCTGTTGCTCGTGCCGAGGCTATTGTTGTTATACTGGACTTTGAGAATGTGTTATCATTTGGGAAGCTGATGTTTCAGACCATACAAACCTCAATTTGTGGTGGGAAAAGCATACTTGAGTAGCAGTTGCTGTGCAGTTTCCTGCTTCACATATTCATTATTTTCATTTATTGTTTGACACTGTTCAGTTCGTAGGGCCCAGAGACATTAAAGTGCTTACACACATGGTGTTACTTGATCAGAAGCTTTAAGGATGAGATTCATTTCACACCTCTTGAGGTGTTGGCATCTGAGCTAGGAATCTGGGCTCCTTCTATAACAGATTAAACTTGTTTTGCCATGAGGTAGAAAGCCCTGTTCGGACACGTGGATCACACCGCTAACTCCACTCGCTGTGTCAGTTGATTTCTGTTGAGTGTGAAGAGGACACTTACTTCAGATACAGGGAAAAATGTTGCTCTCCTGGCTTTATATGAGAACTGTTCTAGGAGCAGTGCCTCATCCTGTTTAAGGAGCCTCTAAACTGTTTAAGTTTAGTTACAAACTTAAACACTATTTGAGTCAGGTGTTTTTGCCATGTTTAATGTGTTTAAGTTTTTTGAATGCTACAGAATGAGTAATTACTGCACAGGTTGGATATGAATTTGGTATTTATGTTCACAGTGCTTCTTAAGTGCACTTAAGTTTTGTTTTCTATGTCATTTAGCTTTAAAATGTTGCAGGATTAGGTTTCAGCCAATCAGTAATACTACCTAGGAAGCTATAATTAATATGTTACTTGGGAGGAGAGGTGGTGTTAACTCCTTCTCCCCAGCTTTGATAGCCTTATTAGCCATAATTTATTAGTTTCAGAAGGTTTGAGACGTCTGTAGTAAATAAGTTATTTACTGAGATGATGCGTGAATTCACTTCAGCTTTTGAACAGTTTTACAGGCTTGAATGGTTGAGTTGCAGTGCAAGGAAATTAATTTTTTTAGGATGTAACGTTTCATAATGTATTTTGTAAGATTCTTTTAAATGCCTTATCTGTTGAGTCATGCTGTTGCATCTGTCTTGCCTTGCCTCCTCCACCTCAACAAATCTTGTGCATGTTTGGTATGTTCTGATTGTGTACCCCAACCTCCTTAACAGGCCTTCTCACCCCTTATTTTTTGTTCCAGTTTAAGAATGGAAAAGGAATACTGAAAAGCTAAATACAGCTATTCTCTATGGCTAAACTTTGGATGCAGGAATTGTGTGGGTCTTGTAAAATGCTGGGTACGACAGCACATAACTAAAGATGCCATGTGGGTTCCATAAGGAATTTCTGTGCTTTGCTATGTTGTTTTGTGGGGTTTTTTTTTTTTTTTTTTTTGTTTTGTTTTGTGGATATAAGGTGCTCAGCTGGTTTTAGACCTGTCTATGTTCATAAGGAGTACCAGAAGTAGAAGAAGTACCAGAAGAGTAGACTACCATCAGTTAATGTGGTTCTGAAACTCTTAACAGAAATATTTTAGATCTGTAGATAAGACTGAAGCACAGCTATGGAAAAAGGAAAGAACAATTCCACCTCTGCATTAATTGCATCTGGGAACTTCAAGTAACACTTTGTACTTCATAGCAGAATGTTGTGCTAAATTAGAAATTGTGATATTCTCGCCCACAATTGTTCAGTATCACGCAACTGTGATTGGTTTAGTCACAAGCAGAATACTGGTCTGCCTACTCTGTCTTTGCAAGCTACCATAGCATTGGAGTTGCTTTTACTGGTTCATTACTATTCATATGTGTTTTGCAGTAGGAAGGATGAGTTGTGGGCAATGTCCTTTTTTTCTGATGGCATAGACTTGTCTTTGAAAGGTACCAGAGAGACAGAGAAAACCTAAAATCTTCAACAATGTTTGGTTACATATAAACTGCAGCTTGTTAGGAAGCTACAGTTGTCCTGTGTTTGAGGATCTTTGAGAATATCTGATAGGATTTTCCTAAGTTTCTATTCCCTTTTTGGCTAACATTGGAATCTGCAGAGAACTCTTACCTATTATATCTGACTAATGCAAGTTGCAATAAATCAACATTTGTGCTTAAGTTCTTTACTGTACTTCTAAGCACAGCTGAATGTATTTTATGTAATTAAGGCTTCTAGAAATCTGTAGGGTAACTCTTTATATGCAAATATTTTAATAGCTAAATAATATATTTAGAAGTAATGATTTGTCTAATATAGAATGACTTATTCTGTCATGTATTTTTTTTTTTAATGAATGTCTTTTTTTTTTTTTTCCCCTTGGGCAAAACTTTGGCTTTGGATGCCTGTCCAACATTACCTTCACTTTTGGTCGCACCTGTTATTTACCTCCTCTCTTGAATGTCCAATGGAACTTGCTAAGCCATGGGTTCAAAAGAAAAAAAATAAATCCAGAAGTAGATTTCTGTGAAGCTTTTGCTTTTATGTTGTTTATAAGGTAGTTCAGTTCAGACAGGAGGTGAATGATATGAGAAAACCTGGAGTTTGTTCTTGGTTAATAAGTATGATGCAAAGCCATTTGGATTAGTTAAGGCCTTATTACTGTCTGAATTTACTTTGACTTTTTGTGTTTCCTGCCCAGTTAATGGTTGCTGTATCACTGCCTTCAGAGTTGATGGTTGACCCAATACGCAGTGTTGGGAATGACTTTTGTGTTGTCTAACACAATACATGCAAAAGGACTTTATATGTGGTATTATAGTGTTAATATCTCCTCTGAACTGGAACCTTACTTGTGTATAGTGATGTCAGTGAATAACTGAATATTCCATGAATATGAAATATTCCATAATTTAAAGTGGTGTAGTCAGCTTTCAGCAAAAGGTGTGTCAAAATTAATTTCTCCATTCTGTCCGTGCACCTGCTTGGCGTAATGTTTAATGTGCCAACCAGCTGTCACTGTTGCCCAACCAGATTGTAGAAAGAACAGAAGAAACAGGAAAATCAGAGGCAAATTAGAGTAATGAGAAGTTGCCAGTATGGCCTCATGAATGTTCAGCAGAAGATGGATGCTGGCTGAACATGGGTAGAGAAACTATATAAAAGTTTCTGGTGAAATGAGGGATGGGCCAGGGGAAAGCTCTGTCCAGGGAGGGTAGCAGAGATTGTGTGTGCTGCACAATGCATTGTAAAAATGCTGCATCTAAAAAAAAAAACCAAACCCTTGGCATAGTGGCAATTAAATATACAAGTCATTAAGATAGCGGTGGTGACAGATCTGTTTTGTGTAGCATTTAAAGTCTTGCATATGCAGTTCCAAGCAGTAAACAAGTTGGGGAAGCTGGGAAATGTTGCTTTAGATTAGTCCTTGTCTCTCATTCTTTTGGTGTGTTTGTTCATGTGAGTAAAAAATATTTTTGTCATAGCTGTTTAATAAACAAGTATAAAGTGAAACAGAAATGCTAAATTAAGACATATCTTTAATTATGTTGTTCGTTTTTATATGAGAAATGTGGTGATTCTGAAATTTTCCACTCTGAGGGTGCCTGGCAGGTTACAGTGTGTATTCTTTATTCCACACATGGCATACTCTTGCATAGTTCTGTTATGTGACTGGAAGTTGTTAGCTAATTCACTGATAAAGCGCCTTTTGTTTGTAGGGTAGGGCTTAGTAATTGGTTTACTTTTTTTAAAAAAAACTTGGTTTAGCAGAATTTGTGTTAGTGTATGCATGAGAACTGATAGTCCAAAAATTAGTACTACTGAAATTATGCTGCAAGAAACCCTAGAGGTTTTTTTTTTTACTTAGGTAGCTTAGCTTTACTTATGAGTACTTGGTTACTTGCAAAGACTTGGATAACAGGCGAGGAGGATTGTATGCATGTATCATGTTCTTCTGTTACCTACATCTTTTAAAAGAATAAAGGGAATCAAATTTTGGATTTGACTGTAGATCTTTACAGACCACTGAAGTAGTGTATTCAGAACAAAGTGATCCTGGGCAGTATTTTTACTGCTTTCATGAAAGAGCAATCTTATTTGCATTTCTACACAGCATCTATCACTGTTGTCTGTTATTGAGAACCATTTCGCTAAAATTTCACTTCCTGATAGGGGAGAGGATTCAATTCCTGTGGCATCAAGTTTTACTAGAACACTTTCCTTTAAGAGAAAAGCCATGCATATTATCCATGGTGTTGTAATGTGGAAATCCATGTATGCACTTTAGGAATATTGGAATTGTATTTTTTCGGAAAACAGCTCTTCCAGACAACAATTGCTGCCTTTATCCACAAATATGCTTTTAGGCATATTGTTGTGTGTTTCTCCCCCCGCATTGGTCCAGAAGCGACTGGTTAAATCCTTGTTTAAGAACATAATGATTATCTTACAAAATCAGAGAAGTAACTTATCTAATAATCTTGGAATAACCATCTACCTGAGGCTTGAGAAAAGGATATTGCAGCAAGTTGCACATAGTTGCAGCACAGTAATTCAGTATAGCTTCCTAACAAAAAACATTTACTAGTTGCCTTATGTCCTGAAGTGTGAAGACTTGTTCCAGACTGCTTGATTTTTATCTTACCTACTACAAACATGGCTTTATGTTCTATCACATAGATCTCACTTTGAAAAAAGTTCAGTGTCTTGGACAAGATGGTTGTTAGAACTCACTCAATAATTCTGTATTACGCCATGGAAAGGCAGTTTGGTGTTTTGGGTGGATTTTTTTTTTTTTTAGCTAGTAGCTTTTCAAAATGCTATCGATTGGGAGGAAAAAAATCACTGTTTGGTTTATTTTTCTCTACTTTTTCTATGCTATGCCTTTTGCATATGAAGATCTCCTCCTTCCTTTGGAATGATGCTCATTCTGTTTGGAGATGAGCAGAACAGCACACTACTCAAGCAAGGAAGATGTAATTACCTCTGCATTTCTCCATTTAGTAACTTTTAATAACTGCTTATTAAGCAAATAACTTAATGGAGTTAACACCAATTAGCAATCTTTCTGGTAAGAAATTCTCTGCTAAAACATTCCAATATGTATAATTACCTCAGGTGACTTACTGAGCAGGGTAGCAATGGTCAGTTTTTTGGCACCTTCGCCTCCACATCCCGGGCTTGGATTTCTCTTCACGTTGTCATAGATGGGATTTGCTGTTAACACACTTTACTTTGTCAACAGCAAAATTCAGCAGGAAGGAAGATGATTGTTAATGCTCGGTATCATTTCTGCAATTGAACTTGTAGCTATTCAGCATTGATGGCAAAAAAGGGAAGTCTCACGGTGTTTTTTGGGTATAAAATGAGGAAGCCTCTGAGTAGAAAAGAGTTGCTCCATACATTGTGTTCAATATTTCTCTGCTGCATTTGTGTCCCATCTCTGAAAAGTTGTCTTTTGTTTGGTTTTATGTGTTGTACCATCTCTTCTATTGAGTACAACAGCTTATGAAAAGGATTTTGTACCATTTATTGGCTGTTGGATTTGACTTCAGGTAAAATACTAGATTACCTTCAGGAAACAAAGTCAACATTTTCCAGACAGAACTGAATGTAGCTGCTGTTCTCCTAGAACATATTTATGCGATATTTGTTGTATTGATAAGGGAAGAGAAAACTTGAGGCACTCTGCTAGGCTGAATAAAAAGGAAACATTAAGGGGAAGTGTAGTTTTTCCGTATTCGGTAAACATTTTATGTTAAACAGCAAACAAATGGAGGACATTCTATCAGGAACCTGTTGGCTCTGTGTGACCAAGCATTCCTGTGGATCCAAACTGAAATAAGGCAAAATTTTCTTGATTTCTACTAATAAAATGTTTTACCTGCCAAATTGTGCTTGTTTATGCACAAATCTTTGATAATGTTGCTTAGATTTTAGTGAGTTACAGTATCTCCAATTCAATATGTAATTATGAGAATATTATTTCCTTTGGTTTCATTGCATTTCCTGTCTCTTTTCTGTTCCCTAACAGAAGGGAAAGTATCTTTAAAAGCAAAAAAACCCAACAAAAATCCAAAAAAAACCCCAAACCACCCCAAAAAACCAAACCAACCAAAACCAAACAAATCCCAAAACCAACCACACATAAACACATTTTCATCATGCAAAAATGAAATTCTGTTGTTGCTTTTTGGGAAAACAAGACCAAATGGAGAAAGCAAAATGCTTACAGGTGATTTTTTTTTTTTGTGTGTTATATTGTGATTTCATTTAATAGAGGAAGGTTCTAGGTAGGACAAACAAGTGGTGAGACTTTGATGTAGTTGTTTTTCTTTTTAGCAACAATATGCCTAGTGTCTTTCACCAGAAATATTAATTTTACCATTTTGTGGTGAAAAATAAGTGCATGATGGACCAAGTTTTATGGTTTGAGGGAATACTTTGCTGAAATCTCTGAGCTGGTGGGAACTTTATCTGGGAATCTGCGCAGCGCCAGGCAGTCCTAAGTGCCCACACTGAGAAGGGCTTGAAAGGCAGGGCTTTTTAGTTCCTGTACAGCACTGAAACAGGTGAACTACCACAGCAAGACAGCTTTAAGTATCACTTGTGTTCATCAGTGTCTCTGATGGTTTAAGGATGTTCCTGTATCAAGTGTTGGTATGCTTATGCCAATTTAAGATGAGCTTCCTTTACAATGAGTAGCGATCGTCTTTGCACATCTTGAATCTTGTCCTTGTCCCTGCGATGGTATTTCCTTAATTCTCCTCTCTGCAATGTCCTATTTGAAGAAATAGTTTTCAGAATTTAAAAAACCAAAACAATTGGTTCTTAACATTGTTTGGAGGAGGGTATATGCATGCAAAAATTACTTTGGCTGGTTCAGTGGAAAAAACCCTAACAGATCAACAATGTCTAGTTATGCACATCTGCCATTTTGTTGCTGATAAAACTAACCAGAGTGAACTGCTGTAACATTGCTGGGGGTGGGAAGGAGAAAAAGAGAAATAAATTGTTGACATTGCTTTTACAAAAAAAAAAAAAGTAGTTTTAGAAAGCGAAGAACTGAATTTTGAGAAGGAAGAGGGAAGTAGCAGTCTCTAATCAAGAGAACTGATAGGTTGCTATATATGACATAAATTATATTTATAGTTTAAAAAAAAAGGTTAGGAAGATGAAGTAAGAAGATGGATTTGATACCAAACATCAAAACTATCTGACAATAGTTTGATAAGAGGAGTTTGAGAAGCCAGAATGAAACCCTTGTGACTGGGAATCAAACATGGAAGGCATTGAGAGAAAACCTGGAAAGGGAAGCAGAGCCATGCGAGCAAAGCAGGGAATAGCTGTGTGCATGCGATGAAGTGGAGGGGAGGGGACAAATGGGAAGAGCAGCAACCTAATGTATTGTAGGAACTGGCAGCATTGAAAGCAGAAAGTAACAAGTTATAGTTTTCTACTAATTTTTAAATATTAAGCCATGTATAGTAGGAATAAGTATTGTGTGCTTCTCCTGTCACCTTGATTTACATTATAATACTTATCAGTAGCTATAGCTATCTGGCAGTATATGTAGCATCTCGTAAACTTGTTTTTGTGCTAGATAGCAAGTTGAGCGTTTGGAGTACTAAATATTTCTGTAGCTTGTTCAAGTCACGCTGTTTTCCTGGCTGTGAATTGAGCACGCAGAACCACAGGCTGGTGGTTCTAGCCATAGACTGCGCGGTGATGCGCTAAAAGCGATTATGTTCGCTTTGCAAGTCCTGCCTGAGGCGTGTGCAAGCCGAGTTAAATATTTGCACCCATACAGAAAATCTCAAGACTGACTTATGAAATCAGCTTTCTATTGTCTTCCTGATTAGTTAATGGCATACCACAGAGGCTGCGGCTTCAGCCTGTGCTGGGCTTGTGCTGGTTTGTTCTCTCTCACGCTCACACAAGGGCCCTTGGGGTGGCTGGGCAGCGGAGCTCTGGTCAGAGAAGGGAAGATGCTAATGAGCAGCAGTTGGTTTTTGAGTCAGTTTGCAGTCTCGGAGGGGACAGGAAGACACGATGCAACAGACATGGCTGAATGTTTGGCCTAATTTCCTTGTTTCTGTTTGAAACCTCTCTGAGGTGTGGCTTCTATCAGCCACATCTTCATGTGGGTGGATAATTCTCTAGACTACAGAAACTGATTAATCAAACTGGTGTGCGGGCAGAGCTGGGGTGGCACTGTAAGGTTTGGATCAAGGTGCCAGGGGTGACTGCACAAAGTCTGGACTCTGGCATTTTTTTTGGAGGCAAATGTAACATGAAGTTGTTGCCCAGGTTTGTTGTTTTTAAATTGCCATTGGCTTAATTTGGACAAGGTTGAAAACCATTCTCAAATTCTTCCTCCCTTGTGGGTTTGGCTGGGCTACTACAGGTGTTTTTCTTAAGTAGGTCAATGGGCCTGTGCTCAGTTATTGGTATATTAACTTGGCATATATTAACGTAGTTTATTGTGTAGCAATGCCCATGGGATTAAAAATAAAAGTATTGTGAGTAAAGATACGTCTTCAGAGGCCATTTGTATCAAGATATCCCTGTGAAAAACTGCAGCTAAAATCCTGCTTGTCTTCATTATAATTTTACCTAGTTGCTTGCTTTTTGTTACTTTGAATAGCTTTTATTTAGCAATTATGTACGCAGTTACTTGCCATCATGAATGTACTGGCTTTTGTGCATACATAGAAGTATACAATTCTGACAAATGCTGATCTAATTTGAAAAGTGCAAGTGGGTGTTCAAGCATATAAAAGATTATCTCCTTTTATGACAGCCCTCATCCTCTTGCTGTCTCTTTTTTTGGAGTCATTTCAAATTGGCCTGCAGGTAGAAAGCCCTTTCAGGTAAGAAAAGGGTGTGCTTGTGCTCATTTAAGGATTTAAAAAAAAAACAAAAACCCAAACCCAAACAAAACCCAAAACCCAACGAACCAAACTGTATATATGATGTTGCATATTACAGACAGTGGGTAGGAATTCCTTGTTACTTGTTTTTTAGAATAAACAGGATACTTGCTTTTACTCTAAAAAGTCTGAAAATGAGTGTTCTGGTGTCGGGTATTTCATTTGTCACCTCACTGGTCTGCATTTGTGGAATTTCTTCTGTTCGTTTGACTTCTTATGGAAAGGCAGAGTTACATGATGGTGAAAGGAATTACTCTTTTCAAGGCAGTGCTTTGTTAGGAATATAGGATTGCATTTTTAGTAATGAATTCTTTTTTATTTTCTTTGCAAGTATTTGCAGAATTCTGTCGTCATTTGAAAGATTGTACTTGGCTCTCAACTTCCTGTTATCAAAGTTGGGTTGTGGTTTTTTTTTTGTTTGACAATTTCCGTAAGTTTTTGGCATTCTGTACTTGGAATAATGGATACTTAATTTTTGCCTCAGTCTAGTAGTCTTACAGTCTTGTCTATGGCTTTAAAATAGTGGTGTAATATTTATTTTAATTGCCAAGCTAAAAGAATTCTATTCTATTAATCAGGTTTTACTACAACAAATAATCCTTTGTAAGGGATCAGTAAATCAATAGTCCATGTGATCTTGTATGAAACAGGGGAGTTTAAAGAACTCTGTGTTTAAGTTTGTTTATTAAAACTTGGATTGAAATAATTGCCTTAAAAAAAAAAACCCAAACCAAAAACAAAGAATCTTTTATGCAGTGCAGAGATTAAATTTTACTGCCAGTAATTTATGTTAGCTACTGACTTCTTTATTCTCACTACTTAGATTAAAAAAAAGCCCAACGAAACTTCCAATAGTTTACATGAGTAAATTTAGTAAACTTAAATAACGTTTGATACATTGATTTTTTTTTTTACGTGTCGTTTTGCTGCTTGAGACTGATTAAGTATTTTTACTTGAAAATGTTAGTAGCTTTACTCTGCTTACTATGCAAGCTATTCCTGGCAAGTTTTAAGAGAAAATTGTAGTTAACTGTATTGAAGCTCACCTTTCAATAAATAATGCTCAAGTTCAGTTTGTGCAGTTACATACATGGAACAGCTGATGCTGTTCACAAAAGGCTGGAATGGATTCTTGTTAGAGCGATCTGTTTAAACCCTGAATTTGCTTCAGGATTTGGACCTTCTGTAAGGTGCTGCCGCGGGTTAGCACAAATGTTTTTACACACAAATGAGCTCTGAGCTCTTCCTGTTGAGGTAGAACTTCTTTCAGTGTAAGAACTGAACTCTGTTGGAACAGATTTGGGTACCTTTTCAGGGTGTTGGTTGCATTAAATCTGCAGATCTCCTTAATTTCACTTCAACTTCTGATTTTTTTTTTTTTCCTTGCTTCCAAGTTTTAGTGCATTTCATGTATGCAATCATTTCTACAGCTTTTCAAACTATGGGTAAAGTCTCAAGTTCCAGATTCTTATTTTATGTGAAGATATTGAAGGTTTTTTGTAAGGTGCTTTTGTTACCCTGCTCTTAGTTCAATAAAATTGATGGTTTACCATATTATCTCATTTTCTACCATTTCCACACCCTTCTTCCCTTCCCCCTGCTGTTGACTGCAACTTAGCTAACAGCATCTTGAATCTTATTTTTGATCAAGATTGCAGTTGTAGTGCAGTAACTTATGTAACACCTTCATAAATTACTTTTTTTACTTTTAAAAACAGTGAAAGGATTTTGAAACAATGCTGTGTTTTCTCCCCTTCTGCGTATGAAAATTGTTAACACTTCTCAAAATCTTAAGCTTTAAACTTGTGTAAATGTCAATAAAGCCCTTAAACCTTTTTTAGGTATTTGTCCCTAGAGAATGCTAAACATCTCAATTTTTATATTGCTGAAAGGAAAGGTGAGGCTTCTTACCAAAACAACACTGAATCTTACTGGAGCTTTAAAAAACTAACAGTGTTGGCAAGTTTCTTTAGCCATGGTTCTAAGGTGTAGACTTTTGCAATAGATATCTCGCTTAAAAGTACAGGTTGTAATTTATTTGGGGCTAGACTTGGCCATCTAAAGTAGACCTTTAGCTTTTTTGCCTTTGTAAGGTTGTGCATACAAAAATGTCTCCTAATATAAAAAGTATTTCTTGTGGAACTACAAGATGCAAAGCTATGTTATACAATATATAGTGTAGTTTTTTTTTTGTTTTTTTTTTTTTAAAAAAACAACCCTCATTCTTGAATGAACATGCCTATTCTAGCTGTGATGAATTTTGTTCTGAAGGGTTATCACCCTATTGTCAAGCTCTGGGTTTCTACAGGCATACCTATTCTTAACACCCTGTTGTCTTTATTGCCTTTCAGAGTGCCTTAAGTTCTGCTGAAATGCATATCTCTTCATTACATGCAATGTATTGCTTTGAACTGATGTGATGGTAAAAGCATGTGGATTTTGTGAAGGCATTCCTAAGCAGAAGTTCATTTGTATGCATGAATACAAACATTCTTTACTATGGACATGAGGAATACATATACACATTGAAAGGCAGTAAAACTTGTGCACAAGTGTCAGTGCTGTAAGATCCCATTTGGGGTTTGATCAGGATTTTCAAAGGTTTTCTTGAGGCTTGCCTTGTTCTTTCTTCTGTTTATTATCATTAGATATTTACTTAATACTTTGGGTTTTAAATGTGGTGGGTCAGCAACTTCTTCACAACAGCGTGTTTCCTAGGAGCATCCTAGGAACATATGGTGAGCATACAATTAACATTTCATAAGTAAGACTGACTACTGGTGTTACATTTTTATTTGTGAATTGGAGCCCGGTTTTGGGGGTAGTTCTTATTCTAGAATCTGCCTTTCAAAAGAGGTGATAGATGCTGGTTGAAAGGGACCACTGGAGGTCAAAGTTGTGCTCCAAGCAAGAATTGTCACCATCACAAGAACAGATCATCTATAGTGCTTTCTGGCCAACTTCTGAAGTCTTCTGGGTGTGAAGACTCCACATCTTCCAAGTAGCTTGCTGTAGTGCTGCAATGCCCTCCTAGCAAAAAAGGGTTCTCTGATGTCTAACCTGACCCTTCCAGTGCATAGTTTGACTGTAGCCTCATGTTTTATGGTCTGCCCCTACTGAGGAGGGTTTGCCATCTGCTATCAAGTAGTTAGTTGCAGGCTACTATTAGATCACCTTAGCTTTCTCGTCACAAGACTAAACAAGCCTAGCTTTCTGAAAATCAGTGTTCTCCTTGAAATTATATGGGATTGAAGCTTTGTTTTCTTTTAAATCTAATAAAATTGCTCATCAAACATAAGATTTGGAAAGCAAAAGTCTTAAGAACGTGTGGTAATAATGGATTTAAAATGAGCCTCCAGAATAAAAAATGTTGCATGTTGTGAGTATGTGTGTGTTCATGTGTATACATACAGTCAAACAGTGCAATATTTGCCTTTGAAAAAAAATAATCATAGATTGTCAGTTGGTTTGTTGCAAAACTACAGTCTGTTTCTGTATAGAAGATATTTAATGTTTTGCTTCTGTCTAAGTACTTTAAAGTATGCATTTTTTGAAAGATTTTTTCTGCCTGGAGGTTATCCATGTGTTAGATCATTGTATATGAATAACCAGTAGGCTTTGGAGAAAAACCAGAGGAAATCTGGTGTAGAAAGGTTCTCTCATTCAACTGAGTTTAAGAAGGCACGTGAGCAGAAAATAAGAAATTGTTCTATTAATCTGATGAAAAAAGGAGAGATGGAGAGTTTAGCACTCAAAACACCTGAAACAGCTTCAGACTGTTTCTTGAGGGAGCGTTATCTTGCATGAGATAAGGAATTAGTAGCTCACAGAGAAGTAAACTTATAGACTTATTTAAAAGAAAGTTGTCAATTTGAATTTCTGATATGCTTAGATGGAAGACTACTTTTTTTTAATGCCTTGACACTTTCTCCTTTAAATAAATCTTAAGATTTTGGGTAACAAAATTATGTTTTAAAGAAAAGAAGAAAGGAAGGAAAAATTGCGAACTTGATGATTGCTGAGGTAGTAGGGTAGTAGGTCAGTAATGTAGTCCCTCTGGTGTAGGCTGTTTGTAATGTTACCATAGGTAAGTAAAGAAAGTGAGCAAGTAATTCTGCAAGATAGCTGTCTGCTTAGCATATGGTGAGTGTACTAAGCTTTCAATTTGTGATGCTACTACTTTAAAGTAATATATTAAACCCATGGTTTTCAAACTTGGGTTCAGTTCTCTGAACTAGCCTCATCTTTCTCACATATACAGATATTGCCATTCTTTGGTCTGCCTCAAGTACGTGTCTAAGACTTTTGTTTCATGTCATTGCCAGAGAGAATTTCTGAATAGGAGTGGAATTTTGCTGAGAGTATCTTCCTAGTTTGAAACTTCTGATTAATTTTTTTGATAATGTTAAGGAAGTAAGTTTAAAAATACTTGTTTGTTTTATGATTTTAGTGGTAATGTCACCTGGCTTTGGTTTGGCATTGGTAGTAGAACTTCCCTTGCACGAAGAGAACTCTAGCAGACATGTAAAATGTCAGAATTGTGGGTTTATGTTTATCTGTTTTCATGTTAACTGGAAAATCTTCCCTGTGTTAACTTATATGTGCTAATTTAACTATTACTAAAGAAATGAAACTTAATGAAAAGAGAAAACTGTTTCCTTTGCATTTTAATAGAATAAATGGGAGAATGTAGCTCTGTGTTATGGAGGGTAAGGCATAACTTTGTTACCCGTTTTCTTGTATCAACTGTATGTTTGGTTGTATTCACTATTCCTCAGAAATGCAGAATAGACAAACATTGTCCCCTTGCCACCAGCAGATGACTTGGTATAAAAATTGCTTTAAAACGGTGACAGACAAAAACAAGTTTAAAGCGAAAGATTTATAACCTACAAATCATTGTGTTAATATACAAAAGCTTAAAACATTTATGCTGGTTCATACATGCAACTGACATGGAGTGGTGGTTTTTGGGTGTTGGCTTTGTCACGTATTGCATTTAGGGCATGAGACTAGACCTTGGAGATGAAGTCTGTACAATGTACGTTCCTTGTATTTCATTAAACCAAAGTGAAACTACGAGGTAGAATATTATTACAACACATGCTTCTCTTTTTGAGATGTGAACGAAGAACTTCAAATGTGTTTTATTGTCTATGGAGGCCATAAACAAGCAACAGGACACCTAACAAAACAAGACAGAAACCCCAATATATTTGAAAACAATCTTAATTTAGTAGAAGTGTTTTTTCTATATGTTCTGTTTGTCACATGTTTCTGTGGGAAACAGAAGGTCTTATGTGAAGTTAACTTCCTGGGGTTTTTGAAAATGGGATCTAATTGAACATACTGAAGTAGAATTAATCTTTCATGGTTCTGGTTTACTTTTGTTTGTACTTAATGATGAGCAGGTGGCTTTTTTAACTTTTGGAAGTTATTTCCTTTTTGATAATTGAAAATAATGGACTGCCTGTATGTGTTGAGATTTGATATATTAAAAAAAGGTAATGTAACGGAAACACTTATGTCTGTTGAAATTTGGCTCTGTGCCTGTTTTCCTACTTTGCAGGGAGCAAATAGCAGCAGTGCTGTTCATGAGATGTCCAGTTCCATTTGCACGATGTGTCCAGAAAGTTTAAAAAAATTATAGGATATTATTTTTCATGATTTAGCCTTTTCAAATCTGATGGATATAAATCAATATTCGTGTTTAAAGTCTTATGTAAGACTCTTAAACATAAAATTTCAGTGCATATTTTAGTAAGCTATATGTTTATATGTCATAAAGTACCTGTAATGACTCTCATAAGTAAAAGTAGTCATCATCTGGAAAAAGTTACTGCCCTTCATTTCAGCTTGATTTTTCCCAGTGTACGTCAGAAACATACTTTGGGACTTAGTCTACTTTAGTAGATTATATATCTCTCTGAATGTCTGTCATTGGTTACCTTTGAAGGTATCTTATACTAATATTCTGTTGTACTTGGTTGTAACCTCAGTTGTCACAGTATTAATTTATACTTTCTTGTTCTTTCCCTTGAGCTTTCTGTGAGTATCTTCCTGGCTGTTTCTTCTCTTCAGAAAACTTTCTGTGCTGCCAATAATAATTAGGAAAAAAAACCACCAAAACTCCCTCAAACAAAACAAAACAAAAAAAGCCAAACGCAAACTCACTTGGCTTTATATAGCCAAGTGTCATGGTTTCTCAGCTTTGGGGACAGATCCTATTATGTTGGGTTTTTATAGCCTTACATATTGAATTCTTATTGCATGTTCTGGCTCCTAGGTTTTGGAAACCGGTCAAAAAATTGGAGCTTAAATGAAGGGACTACATAATTTATAGTAATATTTGGGACAGCCATGCACTTAGTGGACACCTTGAGCTTGCTGGTGTAGGTTTATTGAGATGAGGTATCTCTAAAGACCTGCTGTTTGTGATGTGGACTGACTGCAGCCAACGTGGGCTGTGTCTGGAGCTTGAGACTTCTCTGGGCTCATAGGGGAGAGCCTTGGAGAAAGGGACAAATTCTGAGCATCCTGGCAAGGTTGTTAGAAACTGTTTTGTTAAATCTTGTGGAGTGTTTTATTTGTTTGCAATTACTCCAACTCCTGCTATAGCGTTACAAAAGTGTGTTTTAGGTTCTATAGGCCACGACATTTACTTGAAAAAGTGCAAATTGCTTCAAGTGGGGAGTTCAATGTTGTATTTAAAGTCCAGCCATGAGTCCACTTGTTGCAGGTAACTATGTATATAATTTTTCCACTTGATCGTTGTTAATTGCAGCAAGTCATCTAGGACATGGCCTTGTCCTATGCCTCCTAGTAGAGAAGGCAAGTTGCATAGACGTTGTTCCACTGCATTAATTCCATTTTTCAGTTTATTGCTCACCTACTGTGTTGCTGGCTAGCTTCAATTGTAATGTAGGGCACGTCAGAACCAGGGTTTAGCAGCGGCACTGGCAGTCAAGTGCAGTTCTGCCTGCTTCTGCATGGGTTTCCTCCTCCTCCCCCTGCACCTTTGCTGTTGCAAATGTTTGTGCAGGATTATAGAGAACCAATTCAGGCAGAATCAGTTTCCTGATCCTTCCTGCAGCATGATTGCACAAATGTGCTCATGTTGGTACGAGGAAGGGGATAGTACAGGGACAGGAACAAATGGCGGGGGCACGAACAGTTTAGCATTAGTCTTTGGCTTATTCTGCTTTAGAGCATATGTGATATTACTGCCTTGGCTCTTCCTTGAATCCTGAATATGCTCATGCTGTTGGGGAGCAACTAATGGTATTTGAAGCTGTACAAGTAGCATTTGGCAGTGTGTGCTGTTCAGGCAAATGGCGAGTATTTGGGAACCTTATTGTTTTCTTTTGTCTGTGACTTCTCGAGATTTGTCTAGAGGTGGAATACTCCTACTCTTTTTGATAGAAAGAGCCATGTAGTTTTTGTATGATTTTTTTTTTAAACAATCAATCTGAGCTAATTCTCTCTAACATTATATGACTTATTCTAAGTTTTGGAATTCTTGTTTAATTGAACAGTTTCCTCTTTTTCTACTCTGTGTGATTCCAGTGCATGACCTTATGCACAGAGTGTGAGTATTTGATGTGTGCTCATTGTGCAAGAACTGGCTTCTATTTTGTTGACCACTTTAATGACTGAGGAATACGTATTGGAAAACTACACCATTTGCTGCTGTTTTTGTGGGCCCAGAAATATATTTATCAAAATGGTATCAACCAAGATATATCTAAGATACGTGCAACTATGGTTTATTCTAGCATTCTGATTACTGTCTGTGTTGCTTGAGCAATAGCATAATGATGATATGTTTTTTTCCAAATATGTGTGACTCGCATTTTTTTATATTCGGAAAACTTTTTTTTTTTTTTTTTAAAAAAGGGCTCTTTAGAACTTATTTGCATCAAATAAGCCAAGGTGAACATAAGTAGATTTGTCAGCCCGTTTTATCACTTGGTGAAATTCATCATGAGAAAAATATTTAGCAGCATATTAGTAGGAGCAAAACTGCCAGTTGTGCAATCTGGAGTTGGATGCGAGTGCTAACTGCAGAGCAGTTCATGTAAGCTTCTGGAAGTAGGATAGTCCTTAACTAGCCAGCAATCTGTACTACTAAATCTTCACATAAGCTAATAGGACTATTTAAAGAAACTGATATTTATACATCCTTAAAATTACTGATATGTTGAATGGTGCTAAAAGGAAGTGTTTCATTATGGTGTTATTGATTAAATAAAGTGAATCTATGCACTCAGTGCCTTTGTATTTCTGAAAGTATAAACATTGCATAGGCTGACAAATGTAATACTCAAGTGCTAGAATCTTAACAGATTGTATATTAAAAAAACAGAGTGCTCTGATGCTAAGCTTCCTTTATTGTAAGTACAATGTTACATCTTTTTAATTTAGGTTTCAGTTGTATAATTCTGATGTGCTCTTTTAAAGTATAAATACATCCTGACAACATGTTGTTACAGGAACTCTGAGAGAACTGACGATGCTACAGATGGTGCTCACAGAGGATTAAATTTGATTCCTTGTTTAGAACAGTTAATAATATACGTACTAGATCAGATGGTGTAGAAGACTGAAGTAATTCAGTAATGTCAGCAATGTCATGCTTACATGCCTGATTCATGGATATAGGATATGATTATGAATCACATGTGAAAACAAATATATCAGGAAAAACTGGTGTGATTAAAAGTAAAAGTTTAATGGTGTATACAGTTTGTATGAAAATAACTAATACAGTCGTCCAATTTATAATTTTAACATGTTTCAGTTTGTCTGAAAGTGTAAAGATTTAGGTCTTAAAAATGCTTTCTTAATTTTAAAACCACATCTGTAAAAGTTTTTATGCCTTTTAGGAACCTTTTTGAAAATTATGTAAGGTGGTAAAATCCTTTTCAAGTGCCTACCTCCCNCCCCCCCCCCCCCCCCCCCTTTCATTCAAAGAAGTTGTGAACTACATTTTCAGCATGAAAAAAAAAGTTCGTAAACTTTTCGGTTATCAACCATACTATCATAGTGGTTGTATTCTGTAGGTCACTGTCTTCCAGAAAGGAATTTAGTGGCTCATGCCCTGCTTAGCTTTTGAGCCATATCTGAATAGAAATTGGTAACCTGAATATTGACTATACACTTTCACCAGGAGGCTAAAGATCAGGCTTCCAGATTAATGCACAGCAGAGGTGTTAACAAGGATGGAATTCTAAGCAAGAAGATGAGGTTTGGGAAGTTTCCTTCAGAAATTACATTGGACGTATTGTCAGACATTTGAAGGTCACCTGTAAATTGCTTTTGTGATTTCCTGACTAAATTAAGGAAGTGGCTTAAATGCTATGCTACCGTTCTTACTTAAGAGCTGACAAATTCTTGGGGCAGATTAAAGTATATGATTGGGGATATACTGCATCTCTTCCAGCTTCCTGTTGTTAGAAAAGGGAGTGAGTTGGTAGAACATCAATAAAGAACTAGTCAGACCTAAAATATATAAAAAGCTTAGATGTGTGTTGTTATATGTGCTTAGGTGTCTGTTATGCAGTAATAGTTACTGAATATATATGAATACTCATCTCTAGTTTATTTCATCTTAATTAATGTTCTGTTGACAGATGAACTCAAATAGTAAATTCACAGTCCTGTTTCTTTGATAGTTGTAACTTCTGAACACGTATGGGATACAAGGCAAAAATAGCAACTGTCTTGTTCATTTTGTCTGAATTAAGGGTGTGTTTTTATTCCAGGTGAAGTTATGAATTTAGGTCATCTTTGAACCTATGTAAATTTGTTTTTTTTCTTGCAGCTGTTCTAATTTTAGATAATAATTACTATAACATGCAAAGAGTACATCATACATTTTTAAAGGTGCGTTAAATAATCTTCACTACCAAATCAAGATACGTAGATGAAAACTTAGCTTTAAACTGCATTAAATATTTCCCTTCTTGATTTTGTTGTACTAATAAATATAAGTAAATTGAGAAAGACTTTCCTGTTGCTGAGAGTAGGTATCAGACATCTGGCTTTTTTTATTTTTAACTTACCATTCATATGCATTTGTAGGTTTGTATAGTAAGTATCGTTAAACTATAAGTAAGGTTGGAAGGAGGAAAAAACGGAGAATTTTTGATGGCTTGTGTAAGATACATCTCCCAGTTTCCTCTCATCCTGCTTTGTTAGGGTTGGCAGGAGTTCCTCTTCTAAATCAGTCTACTTTGACCATTGTATACAATAATTGTCCAACTTCCTCTTCCCTTCAACTTGTGTCATTGCTCAGGGAGGGTGTGGGAAGGAGATGGAAAAGCCATGAATCCATCTTCTTGATTTTTTTTGTTTAGTCAGAGCAGTATTATAATTTAGTAATTAATTTCCTAACACCCTAAATGAAGTGTTCGTACTGATATTTTGTCTTGTCAGAGTAATCCTTGACATAATTAATGTATTCAAACCCCTTTTTGCAGATTCCTTTTTAAATAAGCTTGCTGATTTGGGATAGTTGCTTTTAATGCGGCTAAATTAAAGCAAAATTAGATTTTACATCAAATTTCATTCTCTAGAGAATCCCTTTCATATCTTTTCCTTTGAGTAAACATTTTTATTGCTATGAAGTTCTTAAATAGTTTTCTAAGATAGTGTATGATGTTTTGAATGTCTTAACGGATGATCAGACAGCTAAAACAGTGTCTGCTGTTCTGCAGTTTGTTTTGAAGCTTTTTGTCTAGCAAAGCTTAGAAAACCTTTAATTGAAACCTGTCTTAACACTTGATTTTGCTAATGGTATTATTTGACTGAATTTCTGCTTTAAATAAAAAACTGATTTCACTTTTTTTCTGTGTATAAAAAAAATGAAATTTAAGTTCAGAATCAGACAGCTTTTTTGTGGGTGTGGAGAAATCAGAGATGAGCTAATGGTGATTTAAGGAAAAATCAAAGCCTTGCTTGCCTCATCAAGTTTCAAGTTTCCATGCGGGGGAAAAATATAATTGATTTACATATATTAAAAGATACTGGAATAGCAGAATAAATGAACACTTCTCAGTAGTGATAAAACCAGGTTTGGATCTCTCATGTGAAGATCACTTGTATACATCTTGAAGTGGTAATGATTTATTTTAAGGTTTTCTGAAATGTCACCTTTTTTTACTGAAGGATGTTTAGTGGATTTTAAAAGAATTATGGCAGCTTTCATGAAGCTGAACTGCAAATAGTTGTGGTTTGTTACCAATCACTAAGCATTACATATGTATTCAGAAACAAGTGCTTGCAGTCAGGAGTTTCATCTGCTGTTACTGCACGACTTTATAAACAGGTTCAGAAATTACCTGAATTTCTAATACGGAGTATTGGAAAAACATAACGTTAAACTTTAAATTTTAAAATTCTCTGGAGAAAGCAATGTCCTGGATCTCCTTTCCCGTTGCACCCCTTCCCCTTTCCCTGCATTTTCCTCTTCAAGGATATAATTTAAGTAACATCAGTGTTGTGATTAGAAGATAAGCGTATTCTGCCCTTTTTGTCACAATTTTGTCTGTTTTTTTAAGATGTTTTTAGTGGAAAGATGTGCTGCAATGATGAACTTTATTTTTCACTCTAATCATTTAAATAAATGTCACAAATGACATTGTCAAGTTAACTGTTATATCCTGCTCAGCCTACTTGCCATATGGAGGAGTTTAATTATTAAGAGTAGGAGTGATTTGCTTTGGGAGCTTTTAATTGAAAGATTAAACGAAGCTCACTCTGAGGCTGTCTCTTCAAGCATTTGAAGTTTTTAACGACACCTTATGTAAGGATTTAAGATAAAAGCAACATGTTTGTTGCCTTTACTGTGAATAGCTGTTTTGAACATCTGGTGAAATTCTTGAAAACACTTGCTTTTCAGTAATTTCAATAACTGTACCTGACACTCAGATTTGTATTCAGGTCTTTAAAAATCATTGTTCTGTTACAGGGGTTTTTTTTTGCCGTGAAAAGAGTCATATTGAACTGATGAAGAAACTGCAGTGTATTAAAGTACAGTGTAAAACTAAAGCACAAAAGAAATGTAAGGAAATAGAAATTCTAGTTTGAAGATGCATTTGGCAGGGGGTTGGGGATATTGTGGCCACCTGCTTTGGCTCTGGAAAATGCTAAGAAATCCTACTTCTGTCATCATGGCTTGCTGAAACAGTTATTTTAAGCTGAGAGTATGTAGTTAGGAAGCTGACACTTGTGTATAGTGCTTGCCTTTTCTGTGAGGCTTCCCTTTATCCCAGATGGCTTCTTAGGAACGAGGAATCATGAAACTAGCAGAACCTGGTACACTCCTGAATTCATCAGAAAAAGGCAGTTACAGAAACACTGTAGGCTTCCATAGGACTGCCATATGTTAGCGTAAAAAAGTGCTCTTCCTTCTCGGTGAACGCTGAACATCCTCACAGAACAAAAATGATGTGTAGTAGCCAATCTCTCCACATAACTCCCAAACGCTAAGTTGCTTTGAGTGAACTAACGGGCAGATTTAAAGGCGTTTAGATTTTAAATTTGGAGGTGTGTATCTGTTTCCAGGTACCTCTGAAGATCATAAAGGTTTTGTGTGTCCCTGTGTTCTTAAAAAGGCTCTTTGAGGCATTGAAAAGACTAAAGGGCTCAGGCGCTTTGGAGGCCAGAATGGAACTGCAAATGCCTGGCTAGGTCCCTCTGTCACAGGCTTTAGCGCAGTCATAGCTGTTACGCTCCAGTGTCATATGCTCCAGCTCTTATGACTGTGCCTAGCCCAGATGAATGGGTACATCATTGACTCAAACAAGTGCTTCTTTTATTGATAAAGCAGCTTAAATGGCCTACTTATTTTGATTTACATTAAGTGCCCAAACTCCACACTAATGTCAGGGCCCCTTTGGTCTGTGTATTAGCCAGTATCGATGAAGAGACTATCCCTCCCCTAAGAGTTTCATAATCTAAACACCCATGAAAAGCAGACATACAAAGAGGTGAACCAGCCTGCTTGCCACCACAGAGCAGGCTACTAGCCAGGCACAGAACATAATCCCGATCTCCTGCCTTTCAGCAGGGATGGCAGCAAAGTGTTATGCAAAAGGACACGTGTGCGAGGTAACTGCACACTTATTAGCTATTTGTTGGTTCGTCAGTCCTTTTCGTTCTGAAGTCTGTTATGCTCACAGCAGTTTAGGGAAAAGAAAATACAGAATAGATGAATGACTGCAAGGTGCATATACCCTTTTGGTTTGGAACCATTTCTAATGGTGTATTCCTAAAATAAATTTCAAGGGCTTTGCTGACATGAACACTTGAAGATATGGGTGTAATTAATTTTCCTTACTGGCTGGTGTTGACAGTGTCACTTTGTAAGTTTAACTCCTGTTGCCTTCAGGAAATGGAATGAAGAAGCTGTGATTCTAAAGTTTAGGGGAATTTCTAACTGCAGTGTTTCTTGTAGTCTTGCCTTATTTTACCTCTTTGAAAAAGAGAAAAGAAAAAAAATGAAAGGAAAGGAAAAAAAGAGCACTAAGTGTTATTTTCCCTTTATCTGTAAATACAAAGTTTCCTGGATACCTGGTTAGGTAACTCTGTACTCGATCTGTTATTAAACTGTCTCCTGTAAGGCTGGTCTGTACTGATGGCTTTGAGCAGCTCCCTGGACTAGCGAAGACTACTTTCTCCTCTTATCTCAGAGCTAGGAGGGCAGTTACTCATCTCCTCAAGGCAGGAGGAAGGTTTGATTCAAAAGCCTCTGCCAAGTTTGTTGAGCCGTAAATTTGACCTTTGATTTTTCAGTAACAAATTCCCTCCTTCATATGACCCTGAGTTCTGAAACTTCCTCACTTCTGACCAACGTTAAAAACTGGGCTGTAAAATAACTCCTGCTTAAGAGTGACATATGGTGTGCTTGTATGCCTCTTGTCCAGCTCATCTAAACTGCATCTCTTTTGTTTGCTTTGCTAATTCTTCTGTGCTGTTTGGTAAAGGAAGGGTCAAATTCTAAGTTGCCAGGCTCACTTGCTGAGTGAACTTCATGCTATCATCTTGGGGGTCCTTCCTGTGATGATGATTTTGGAGTAAGTGTACTTAGGACAACACAATCCCAGAACACCTTCAATAGGGTGGATTCAAAGTGAAAAATAAATTATCAACTAGTCTTGTAATTTGTTGCAGTGCCTCAGGCCTGTATTTATGGTGCTTGCTGTATCTGGAGACTTTTCCTCTTGATTTTTACCTTAATTAACTGTATGTTTGAGAAGTTTGTAACCATACTTCATCTAGTATTAATTTGAATTGTTTCTGCCATGCAAGTGAGACAAAATACTGCATTTTAGAATCTTCTGCAGATGCTTAAATTTCCATCAGCTGGATTTGGTAGGGCTTCATAGGTATGCTTGTGAAATGCTTTTCGCTTACTCTTCTATTTGTTTTTATTTTGAGATTGTTCTCTGAAGAGGGGAATGACAGGTGTTGTCAATCTCAGAATGTTTAATTTTACCATATATAAATAAGCTTGAAGGTAAATCTGGATTCTGTTTAGAGTGGGTTAATTTTTATTACAGTTGAGATGTGGTCCTACTCCATGTTTCTCAGTCCCAAAAGGAGCAATTGGAACTCTATTGTCCCTTAAGAGAGATCAAGTGTTCCTGGAGCCAGGGCATGGGACATTTGAGGCATAAGCAGCCTGTTTACTTCTTTCAAGAAGAGCCATAGCTCTTTAAAGTGCCTTCATGCTTAAATAACCAAAAAAGGCATATTTAAGATAAATAAGTACTCTGATTAAGAAACTGATCGACCTCAGTTTTGAGAAAATGTACTCTGAGAAAACCTTTTTGATTTGAAAAGCTGGGCTTTCAGCCGAACAAAATAGAAAAACATTTGAGTGGGTGCTTGCAAACTGTGAATGCTATTTATCTCACATTTTCTTCTGTGTAAGAATAGAACTAAGTACAAATTAAACAACTTGAGTGTGTTTGAGGGACCTGTTCTGACAATTATGCTTTCTTCTAACTTAAAACATAGTACAGATCTAATCTTGCAGTACAAAGATGGTTCTTCTGATATGTGATTATATTTAAGTAGTGTCATATTCTTTGTTCATGGCTATTGGAATTTAATTATTAGCAAAGCTTTGAGGTGACTCATTACTATCGCAAGGGAAGCCTTTCTATACCAAGCACGCTGTATTACAGGGATAAGTCCTTAAACCCCCCAATGATAGTAATTTTTTCATTGCAAGGCAAAAATCTAAAGGCTGTGTATTGTGCAAATTAAACCTTTCTAATGAAACAAAGATGGACAAAGAAAACAGATTATTTTTTTTTAAATGTAAAAAAACTTACTCAGTTTCACTTTTTTTAAGAAATATTAGTTGCATTCCAATGCTGAAAACTTCTTGTGGTTTGCCTGGTTTAGTGTTTAGTAATGTGTATTTCTGATTTATATGAAGCAGTTCTGAAAACAACATCTCTCTGTTCTGGGGCAGTGTCAGTGAGGTGTTTGTGTTTTTTGTGGTGATTATTTTGTTTTTTAATCAATACATGGGCACAGATAAGGGGTAAGTATTAATTTCTGTATAATTAAATTGGTGTATAAAGCATGAATGCATTGACTCATGTCTAGGTGTAGGGATCAGTCTGTAAATAGGTGTCTGAGATTCCAGCTATGCTGTGGTTGCTACATTTGTACTTCTGCTTTGTAGCCTTGTGCAAGCTGAGTCTTATTAGCATCCATTATTTTTGATTATTTTTAAATTTATAATAAAGGCAGAAAAGCAGAATCATGCCAAATCAATTGGTATGGAAATACGCAATAAATCTGTTTTTCTGTGCAAACTCTTGATCCCATCTGTTTCTATTTGTGCTTCCTTTTCATTACTTATATAAATGAGCTTTTAATAAATTCTGTAGTAACATGAAAGCTTAATCCTTTGATAGACTAGAAGAAGCAAAAATTACTCGTATGCTGACTCGATTTGTATTTGCATTGATATGATTAATGTGGAGTGCACCAGCTTATGGGACTAGTCAGTGCATTTTTATAATGGCTATTACAGTGGGAATTCACTATCTTATTAAAGCCAAACTTTCAAAAAATTATTTCTCTATCCTTCTCCACCTTCTGTTCTTTGGTGTTTCGTACATCAGGATTAATGAAATAGCTAGCTACTAGTTAATGCCAAGTTAACTTAGTTAATGTCTGTGAAAGACCAGTCTTTAACGATGGCTGATCATCATGCATTGTAGAATTTTGGAGCATTTCGCATGTGCCTTGTGGAAGGGAAAGAAGAGAGATACACCATCTGACATGGCGGAAGCAGAGCCATCAGATGTGCACAAATCATGAACCTTCCAGTAATGAATGCAAATGAAAACATACCAGTTGTGACCTGGAATCCTGCTCCACAGTGACTCTGCTCTTTTTGATCAGAGTGTACAGGACTGAGATATCATGTATTATTACAAGTTGAATTTTCTTTGTGGTGTGCTTTTTTTCTCTTGTAGTCCTTCTTGAATATTTTGCATTCAGGAGTAGTATCTACTTTGAATTTGATCTGCATCTGTTTTTGATCTGTTATCTGTTTATGAAGCTGTGACTGCAGGATATGACAATTCTTTTTCTCTTCCTTCACTGCTCTCTGTTTAGTTCAGGCTTTCAGAAAGGAGCTGGGAAAATGCAGTGACTGTATGTGCTATTGCAGTAATATATTACTAAGGGTGGATGAGGGATAGAAGAAGAGGTGGAGAAAGAGTCAAGGGTTAAACTATTCCAGCTTATTCTTTGGGCTTCCTTCCTGGATAAGAAAAGAGTTGACTCCCGATTCTTCCCCCCCCCCTTTTTTTGGTAAGAATTATTATGTTACAGCGAAATTCAGCATCTATGACCTGGTGGCTATGTGCAGTGAAGTACATGTACGCATACAGAAATTTAAGCTCTTTTGCTTGCTTGTGAGCTTTATATTCTAGAGTGACAGTAGCTAATATATATCTTTTTTTTTTCCGTACTTTAGATCCCTGCAGTTCACTCAGCCCACCATGCTTTACTGAGGAGGACCGATTCAGCCTAGAAGCTCTCCGCATGATCCATAAACAAATGGATGATGACAAAGATGGTGGTATTGAAGTGGATGAAAGTGATGAGGTAGGACTAAAAAGCCTTCACTTGTGTATACGTAAGGTCTCTCTTGTTATTTCCACCCGTTTTATATAGCTGCTCTTTATGTTCTAGCAGTCAAGTAGTCGTTGCTGTTTTTCTTAATTCAGCCCTTCCCACAGCCAAATGTGGAAGGAAAGTCTAATTTCTAGAATTGTCTGAAATGGTATATTATTGTCCATTGTTCTAGCCTAAAGGAAAGTTTTATATGACTATGTATAAAAGCTGTTATTTTTGTGATTAGTGTAAGAGGGAGACAAATGGTGTTGGTTTAGCTTGCAATGAGGCAACTAAGAGTTGACCTGATCTGCCACCTGGTATTTTAGTTTCTTTGCTGTAAGGTTTTCGTGCTTAAAGCATCACTGGGCTTTCCTGTTTACCTTAGATCTGTTCCAGGCAGTTCATGGTGCAGAACAGTACCTGTTACAGGCAGCAGTCTAGAAAGCTTTCTTATGTGTTTTTGCTTACATTTTACAGGCAAGTAGTAAGTACCTCTTGCTGTAGGTTAATGGTAGATTAAGTCCTATGAACTAAGGAAGGTTATTCAGACCTGCCTGAAGTCTTTTGTGAATCGTGCTAGAATGACTTTGCTAGGCAGGCTGCTGGTGGTCCTGGCAAGGGACTTACTCAGCTTTACCATCAGGCTTCTCAAAATTGCTGGGTAGGAATGGAAATACACATGTAGTTTCATTGTTCTTCCTTCTGCTCTCTGGCAGTTGTTAGGTACAGGCTTGAGAAAGCGAGAGCAGTGAAGATGTCCCCTCATCTCCTGTCCCATAAAAATGAGGGTATTGCCATGTGGTTTTGAAACCCATTCTCACTGGAGGTGAGTGGGAGAAGAATCTATCTCTGATTTCTTTTCCCTTTTTTGTAACGTCTCAGGGAAGATTGTCCTCCCTGAATGAGTTAAGTTGTGAATTATCATTGTCAAGTTTAATGTGACGCTACTTACTTTTCTGTGTGACTGTGCACAAAAAGCATCAGTGGCGATTGATGCTTGGTTGATAGTTTTCTGAAGGAATACAGTAAAATGGAGAGAATGATCCAGAATAAAATAACGTACTACTTGACTTTGGGGGAAAAAATGTTCTCTGTACCTTAGGGAGTGTCACGGAGAGGTAGTTCAGGCACTAGAAATAGTGTAGCTCTGTTATCGCAGAATGTTTGGTTATTCTCAGTAGTGTTTGGGACAGGCACAACCCAGTCTGCAAACTGAAACATTAGTAAGAGTGTGAGCTTTCTGAAGAGCTTCTCAGCATGGCGTGATTCTCTTGACTTGTGCTGCATTTGTTATACATGAAAGTCAAGAAAGTTAAAAGAAAACACTGAAATATTTATACATAGGAAACTTTTTATTAGTATTCAAAATATCTGGTCCTGCTTTCCAGCGGACCATCTTTATATCTCACCTTAATTTTCTTCCTGTTCCAGAGGAACGTTGGGATACATCCAAGCAACAGAAGCTACTCTTAAAACCTGTTAAAATGACTGAAATTAGAACAGTTCATGAGGGGGGTACTGTTATAGCTGGGGTAATGAGTGATGAGTGAAACTATATATTCAGACTACTCACTGTGCATAAAATAAGATGACTGAAATGTAACCCTTTTTTCTGTTAGCTCATTTTTAATTATTAAAGAAATATTTAATAAACCCCCAATTAGCTTTTTTGTACATAGTTTCCATGCAAATCAGTGATGACTATGTATTTGCTTAGAGTGTTTTCTTCCAAGACATTAAAGCAAACATGAAATTAATAAGAAATGCAATTTAATTGCAAGTTCAGCTAGTAGTCTATATGTTCTTGTTGTAGTGCTCTTACTGGATCTTTACCGTAATCTTAAAGATCTGACATTTTAACAATATAGTTATGTAGTTGCTTGATTACAGTAGGTCTGAATATATACCAAATATGTCCTAATATACACTATTTCAAATCCAGGTTTGTTTTTTCTGTTGCAGTGGGTAATGCTGCTTGTTTCAATTAAGAATGAGGACTGATAATTAAAAAACCCCACTATTAGAAGTGAAGCCCACATGAAATACAGGGATTTTACTTAACAGCAGAGTAATGGATTTCCTGGTTCATGCTGCGTGGTTTTTGCTTGCAAGACTCCTGGACGAGCAGTATATTGAGTATGTTGATTAGATATTCATTGGCTTTTTATTTGGCAGGAAAAATGTGACAAAGTACAATAACTTTCTGCTGTTTTACCAGCACTAAAACAGTGTTACAAATTACAAGTATATATTTACACCAAGGAAGGAAGTTCTTGTAAATAAGTTATTTTGAGAGGGGAAGGTAACAAGAGCTAAAGATGTTGAACTATTTATTTTAACTATTTTAATTTGCTAATCCAGTTGACAACTCCCAACAGTGATTCCAGACACTTCATCTGCACACTGTTATTTTTCCTAGTGTTCCTCATGCCCTGTTTTATGTTGTAGTTTGTTTTTTCCTCTGTAAAATGAAGTTTCACATAAAATAATTCTGTAGAGAAGGAATTTCTCTAGGATATAAGAAAATTTGAACTTTTATAAGAAACTTTTTATTTCCTCAAGAATTGTCTGATACTTGGAAGCCTTTTAGATCTACTTTGTGTGTACTTGAAAGAAGCTTGTATTTGACCTTGATGAAATTGATGTGGGGAAACCTGATCTAAATTTTTAGCACGGGATTTATTAGTCATTGAAACACACGTGGGATTTGTTGAAGTCTTATGAGGAAGATAGAGGGGCTCTCGTTTGAGCATGGACTGCTCAGATGTGTTTTTCCTTATTCTTTGGTCTGTTACCTAGGTTAGACTAGATGGTATAACTTTAAAGTTTTTTAAGGATGAAAAACTTGAACTTTAAAATTGAACATATTCATTAGAATATACTTTTCTAATTCTAGTTATTACAAAATAGTTGGAAAAAAGCTTTTGTCATAGCTACTCATGTTTGATTTTTTTTTTCCATTCAGAATTCATGTAACTTTCAAATACTTGCCCTGAATTTTTAATGTAGAATGACATATTTCAAAACAAGATGCATAACTTAAAAAAAAATAAAATGGTTTGGATAATAAATTTCTCTTGTACTTTAGAGTATGTTTTACTGTGCAGTTACTACTTCCTGTAAGACTAGCACAGTGTGAAAACCAGAGAGTATGGTACAGCAGAGAATAGAATATAGGAAGGATGTGGAAAAGGTCTATACTTACCGTCAGGGCAGGCTAATATGAATTTGTCTATCAAATCTAGCTCCTGCTATTATTACTTTATTATTAACATACGGAATCACAGAATTTTCAGAGTTAGAAGGGACCTCTAGATTGCAATTGTTTAAACTGGTTTAAAGAGGTAGGCTGTAAAAGGGTAACTGAAAGGGAGAACGTATTACTAACTGAGGTTTGTCATGCGTTGTGGGAGGTTATCTGCCTCAGGAAGCATCTGTTGCACCACATGTACGTGATTTGTTTTAATGATGGAGATGTACAAGCAGCAAGACTGACTTATCATTTGTTCACTATTTACATAGGTTTTTCCTGTTTCCGCAGAACCTCTTTATGTAGATCCTACATCAAGTCATTTCCTCAAGGAATCTCTCTGTAGAAATAGAATAAGTTGATGTTTTTGAAATATTAATATCTTACTGAGTGTCTAATGTCACACAAAGCTAATGGCATGAATTCACAGCTTTGCGTGGGATCTTTGGATAGGTCACTTAATATCTTGATATTTCGTTTGAGGCTTTTTATGAGTACACTTGCAGAATTACTTGACCAAAAACCCCAACCTAACACACAAAAACACCAAAAAAAAAAAAAAGGACAAAAAAGCACTGTGCGGAGAGGTAGAGACTGCAGTATTGAAAGCATGAAATGATCAGAGAATGGCTTTTAATGGTGTGGTCAAAGAAGTTGGAACCTCAGAGGTGGTGTGCAGAAGTGCCTGACTTAAAATGTTGTCTGGAGGCAAGAATCAAAAAGAATCTAGCTTTAGTGGCCCAAAACGGGGAGGATGATTGCCTTCTATACAGCAATTAAAGCAGAAAAAAGTAACTAGTATGATCTGATTAGGAATAGCAATAGTAATATAACACTTTGGCTATAGTAAGTTTGAGAAGAGTGGCATATTTGATAGCCTAAGCTCTTCCTTTGAAACAACCATTTCTGAAAGGATGGGCTCTGTGAAGCTGTTGTTTGAGGGCTTCAGGTCATATTTGCATCCAAGATGCAAATAATCCAAGAGAGGTGGAACAAACACAATGTCTTGAGAGATTATGCTGTGTTTTTTGAGAGAAGATGGAGGTGGAGTCTAAAAAAGAAAAAAAAAGTCAAAGGAAGAATCCAGAAGGAAATAAAAATGGAAAAGATACAGAGGTCAACTGTAAATAACTCAGTTAATAAATAATTTATGGAACTGGGGTGAGTTCAGAAACATATGCATCAGTATACCCTTCCTTTAGTGCCAAATAGTGATTTAAGGTTTTGTAATAAAGGAGAACCAGTTCATGCACTTATTACTTATTTTTTGTAATTAATTTGTCAGTCATATTCTTGGTTGTTTATGCTTCCTTTGTTTTAGCAATTAAAATGGTACATGCATCTATACATTAAATTTTACTTTACAAGCTTGCTAAATTAAAATATTATGCATTAGTATTACTGTTTTAGGAGAATCTGGAGAAATAAATTTTAACATGTAACTTTTCAACATGAAATTATTTTCTGAATTACTTCTGAAGTAGAGCTGCCTATTCCATTTGTGTAAAGATGAGTTGGTGAAATAAGTGTGAATATCTTTGTTCTTTAATTCCTTAAGAGATATAAAAAACCAGAATGAAACATGATTTACTAGTTTGGACCAGAGACCTATTCATTTTAATAATCTGTTCTGGACAGTAGTGAGTACTAAATACTTCGGGCAAAATTGCAAGAAATTTCGCGATGGGAAGTCCTGAAGAAGTAGTTGCCAAGACAGTGTGATGCTCCCATTTTAAGTATGTATATTTTGGATAATAGGAGTGTAAAGCGTGAGGCGAAAAAACACTTTCAATTTAACATTAAACTCAGGATGACTCTAAGTGAATAGCCCTTCTGTATTCTTGAACAAAAGCAAATTGTTACATCTTGGAAGGAGTAAAGATTTAGCAGAAGATTTTTGGGCGAGGGAGGGAAGTACAGCTATGTATGGAACAGATGTTAACAAATAATTGATGACATAGTTCAAAAGCTTGATCTCGCTTCATTTAGTGCATCTTGGGACCTCGTTAAACTTCAGAAGCCTACCCCAGGTGTTATGATTTCAGCTGGGAGAAGTTCTACTGTAGATCGAGCTCTTGCTTCATTTTGTTGTCTGCACTCAGCGAGATGTTAAAAGCCCTTTAAAGTTCCCTTAATATTCTGGTTTCGTCCTTATCGTTTATATAATAAAGGTCTTTAAACTGGGGTTCATATTTGTATGAAGTAGTTTATAGTTCAGTATCAGCCGGTTAGGCAAAATTCAGTGTGGTAGAGAAATACCTGCTGCAGTGGTTCAGAAACTGCAAACACTGTAACTGCCCTGCAGGACACTGGGATGGCTCCTGAGTGTGTTTTACATCTCACTGTGGGAGAACATTCTGTTACGAACATTGATCTTTCAAATGAATATTTTGAGCTTCCTAACCAGTGTCGTAAACCTTTTCTCCCAAAGCTACTGGGTTACTTTGATTCCCTTAGTTTGTCGCAGATCTGTTAATAGAGGTTTTTTGCATTGAATTTTATCATTCTACTACTAATGTATTTGTCCCCAGGCAGCGTCTTTTAGCCTCCTGAAGTTTTGTAAGCAACTCTGAGCATGTCTACACAGTCTGGTTTTTTCAGAGCAGGATAGGTAGGAGCCAGTTCTTGTCTGAGAACATTATTGTGACCGTGTTAGTCTATGGCTGTGCCTGTGCAAAGAGGTGGTGTAGAGAGGCGCAGTGTGTGTTATCATGGGTACGGTTGCATAGAAACCTGTTCCAACGTGATTTGGATCAGACCTACCTCATGCCTTGCCTGCTTGGAGGTACTTAAGCTTAATATGTAGCTGTCTGCACCTGTTTATGGAGCACTGCAGGCATTTAGTCCTGCTACAATGAAGTGCCCCCTTGGAAATACTAACTTGGCTTTGAAGCGATTGCAAAGTTTACTTCGCAGTAGAACAGCTACAATTTTGTTTTGAGCTGCAATAATCTCTTTTCCAATAGAATTTGTAGATCAGGGCTTATTAACAGGGCTTTAAACTAGATTTGACGGGGGAAGGGGGTATTATTGGGTTTGCCCAAGACCAGCCAAGGGAGGTCGTACCAAGGAAAGAGGAGCAAGGTACTGGTGAGGGCCTGCAGCCCTTAGCTCCAGTATGCACTGCAGCAGGATCACAGTCTTGCGTAGATGAGCCAGGAGCTCGAGGACCAACAGGAGCCAATGGGGAGGCACCGTTAGTACA